>JANTNU010000002.1:2103511-2135565 GCA_024752395.1 Erythroxylum havanense
AAATTGACAATTAATTACATGTAATTTGTGCACCATTAAACAATTAGTATATGCATGTCATAAAATTAAATGTTAATGATAAGACATGCATAATTAAAAGGCATAATTAAAATCTAACCCAAAATGATTTAAAGTTGGATATGAAAATAAGAAGGGTTAACTCTAATAGCACAAGCCCAAGACCAAAATAAATCAAACCTAAAATGATTTTAAAGGTTGGATCTGGCATAGCCCAAGTCCAAGCCCAATAGTCTAACACATTAAGACCAAAAGCAACATAAGGCTGGATCTGAAATTCACAAGCCCAAGACCAAAATCAATATTAAAAAAAATGAAAAACGAGGGGGGGTCATCTTTAACCTCCAACCGGGTCGGGCGTGACTCGGCTGGAGCAGACGGAGCCCCGACACTCCAGACCACAGGAGGACGCCGGAGCTTGCTCGGATTTCAGCGTTAGGATGACGTCGACGACACGGAACACACGAGAGGTCAGAAAATCGACCATACAGCGACTCCCGAGTGACGACGTCCGAAGCTCTCAATACGGTCGTCGTCCCTCCTGCTCCTTCACGGTCCAGACGACGTCGAGTGCACCAAGGATGACGATAAAACCAACTCTAGCGTCTCAAGGAGGTCCAAAATGTCTAAAAATCGACAACGTCAATCGCACATATATATACGGATATATACGGTAGAAACAGAGGAAAACAGAGGAAAAGTTTTCGGTAGTTTTTCATAGTTCGATGGCATGATAGAGGCTAACAAATGACTCTGATACCAAATGTAAATTCCAGCATGCATTTCATACACAACATTAATGTACAAAAGGCATGCAGAACGCACATATATGTAACCATAATATATATGAGAAACAGCAGCGGAAGCTTAAATCAAGAACAATTATACCTCCAACCATTGCCTCCACCGTAGATCTGAGAGTTTTGTTGCAGGTCTGAATTTCTATCCTCTTCCAAAGTAAGCTCGATGGTGTCTACAATAATGTTTGGCGAAGATAGGACCCGAAATCAAATCCAATGTTTTGTTTTTAAACTAACTCTTCATACCCTACTCACCATCACAGTAGTTGAAGGTTGAGGAAGTGGGCGACAAGAATACATGAGGGAGTTACGGGAAGACATGATGAAAGGGACCATGTCAAAAGAGAAGGGACCATATATAGGTAGGTAAGGTTTGACCGAATCCTTACACAACACACGTCCTCCCGAAAACAGCAATCTAGCTCTACTTTGAGTTCGATGCACCCTCCAAAGAACTTCCCAATTGGATGGTCTCAATGATATTTCTCTGGAGCTGCTCTATTATCTGCACTGATTCCCAACTTTCTAATACAATGAGAAAATGTTTAGATCAGCCACCCCTGAAGCAAAAGGACAAGATTAAGGATGACGGTAAGCCAACTCGAGCTCAGGTCAAATCAAGCCCAAGTTTAAACTTTTTAATATAACAACAGAATGATTAGAACAACCAAATCACATGGTTAGGGATGATAGTGGGTTAGATTGGATTTGGGTTAGATCCAGTCCAAAGCCTAGCTCGATAGAGCTTGGACTTACTCGACATCTTTTTCAATTTTTTGAAATTTTTAATAGAATTTTATTTAATTAAAATGTTAAAGTGATTAATTCAATTAATTAAATTTACTAATTTCAATTGATTAATAAAATTGAGATTTTATAATGAATAAATATATAAATTGTATATATATATATTGATAAAATAAAATTAATTAAATTAAATTCATTAATGAAAAAGATAAGATTATAGCAAATGAAAAAAATATAAGTGATTAATTCAATTAATTAAAGTTACAAATTTTAATTGATTAAATAAAATTGAAATTTTATAATGAATAAGAATATGATTATAAAAAATGAAAAAATGACCATAATTAAAATGATCAACTCAATTAATTAAGATTACAAATAAAATTCATTAATTGATGACATAATTTACAAAAATAATTATCCAAAACTTTTTAATGATGCAATTTACAAAATAATTAAGGTAAAATCATGAAATAATATTCTAGTCTAGGAGTGTGGGATTGTGAGAGAATGAAAGTCAAGACGAAGATTGAGACCAGAGAGATTAACAGAACAGTTAATCGTTGCAGTCAGGATCGTCAATAATTTGCACTACTTCTTCTGTATGTAGAAACATTATATTTAGTACTATAACATTAAAATTAAAAGAATATCAAGCACATGAAAATTAAAAATAATAATTAAATATACCTTCATTATCGAATATTTTATCAAAATAATATCCACTTGATTGATGAGTATGAATATGTGTATAACTAGTCACGTACATCGGTATTTATGAATGTATTAACATACAAATTAAAAAATAACATAAGGTAAGATGATATAAAAATAATCAAAATTAATATATCAAAAAGAAAAGAATTTACCCTTAATATCTTTATCACCTAACTAATTTTTGACACATATAAGAGCTTCGACAGTATAAGGATGAAGTTGAGCACGATGAGAACTAATAACTCAACCACCAGTGTTAAAAGCAAACTCCAAAGCAACAATAGATGATGAAATTGCTAATAAGTCTCATGTAATTACTTGTATTATCAGAAAATTATTTTCACAATTCTTCCACCATAATAATACAACGAACTGCTCATCTTTAACTTCAGACACACAATCTTTCATCTAATATTTATCTAACTCCATCATGTTATACGAAGTCTTAATCTTTTTTTCTTTCATGAATTTTGAAAGTTTAAGTGACAAAACATTATGAGAAGATGAGTCCAAACTTAAAATTGAAGTTGGAGCTAAATAACCTAAATTACTGCAATCTCGAGCCTGAATTTTGTCCATTCTGAGTCGATAATCATTAAACAAATCATACCAAAATTATTTAATGACTTCTATATGCTCTTAAACTTGATCACCGTACAATACATTATATATAAAATTAACCCCCTCCATCTTATATCTAAGATCCAACAGATTATACTGCAATAATATGTCCAACCATATACCAATAAGGATTCAACTTCTCCATCATTTTCTCTGCCATAACTCAAATAACATCATTAGAATTAAACATCCAATCAAACAAAGCTTTCTTTATCTCACACACAGTAAGAAAGCAACAGCGCGAAGTTTGGTATTTAGCTCCCGAGAACAATTTAGTTGTAGAATAAATAATTTCAACTTTGCACAAAGTACTATAGTCAACTTCCATTGGTCTTCTGTAGGCATGCAAGTGTACTAAGAATCTATTTGTCTTAGTTTGGTAAATACATCAACATATTGGATTGCCAACTCCAACATCTTAAAGGTTGAGTTCCATCTAGTTGGACAATCCAAAACCAACTTGATACTCGGAATACGTAATTGTCGTGCAATTTCTTCAAATTTCTCAACTCGTTTAGGTGCTGCAATCCAATATACTACACTATTTTGAATCGAATCTATTAGTTCTTTTATCATATCCAACCCATCATTCACAATCAAATTCAAAATATGCACAAAATAACGCATATGAAATAACCTTCTACCAATCAATAAATTCCTAACTTGTATCTTATTTTTCAACTTTTCATAGCATCATCTATGCTATGATTGTCGACTGTTATAGTGGACAATTTGGTATCGATATTATAATCCATCAAACATTTTTCCAACACAGTTGTCAACCTTTCACTTGTGTGGTGTCGGCACATAAATGAACTTATTATGTATAAATATGACCAACATCAATCATAATATAATGAAAAATTAAATGATAATAATATTAAAGAATATAAATTACCTCAAAAATTTATTGCGTAGAGCCCAGTCACTGTCAACATAATGTGTCATCACTGTTATATAACCCTTCTTTTGATTATTAGTTGTCCATATGCCTATTGTAATGGCAATCTGTCCTTCAATACTTGATAATGTTCTTAAAATTTCTTTCTTCTCATCTTCATATATCTTCATAATGTCCTTCTTAAATGTATCCCAAGTTGGCACCTTAAAGGTCGGTTGTAATGAGTTGCAAAGCATCTTAAATCTTTTGATGTTAACTATAGATAGTGAAAGTTCATCACCAATTATTATAGAAGCAATCAAAATTTTGGAATGGGATTAGAAGTTTCCATTTCTATCTTTGATACTGAATTACAACTCACCACTGAAAGGATATGCTCGTCCATCTATATATATATATATAATTCAGAATCATAGTTGATAATTTATAAACATGGTAGAGAATAGAAGAACATAAATCATAATCATAAATTTAAAGTTTATCAATTATCACTTATCAATGACTTACATGGTCGCAAACGTAAAGAGATAAATTTGAAATTGTCAATTCACGCTTTCAATACTATCTATTAAACAAACTCCAAAAACAAGAACAAAGTTGGGAATTCCTTTCCATGGGGTTGCCAAATGGGAATAGAGAGATATAGGTTAAATTATCGTAATAATTGAGGTCTTTGACTAGATATTCTTTTCCGGTGGGCTGAAGGTAAGTGTTAGGTCAATTAGCAAAGCTACAATTCTAAAATAGCAGAAATCTACGAAATTGATAAATTGGTTTAATGTAGAAATCGCAATGGGAATTCCTTACAGTGACCCGTTAACTTCAAGTGAGAACCTGTGTTAATAATTTCAAATGCATTTTGGATTATATCAATAGCTGGGAATGGAGGACTGAACCGTTAACTTGAGGCGGAGAACAAGAATGAGAAATATATAAAAAAGAAACATGGCGGTATCCAAAGACCTAATGTTCGTGCTCAGAATTTTTATATTTCACCTAGACTCATCAATTTGATCCAGGCAAATCAGTTTGGAGGAGCACCAATGGAGGATCCAAATGATCATTTTTCAAGTGTCAAGGAATTATGTGACACTATCAAAACTGAAGGGTCACTTTGTTCCCATTTTCTCTTCAGGACAAAGTAAAGAATTGGTTTCATTCAATTTCTGCTGATAGAATATGAATTTGGTAAGAGGTGGCACAACAATTTTTGATTAAATTTTTTCCACCTGGTAAAGTTGCGAAGTTAAGAGTCGAGATCAGTACATTTAGACAGCATGACTTGGAATCATTGCATGAAGCTTAAGATAGGTACAAAAGCCTTTGAGAAAGTGTCCACATCATGGATACCAAGAGTGGGTACAAGTGGAAATGTTCTACAACGAGTTGAATGGTCAAACTCGAACGATTATGGATGCAGCAGCAGGTAGTACTCTGATGAGAAAAACATCTCAAGAAGCATATGCATTGCTAGAAGATATGACTTCAAACAGTTACCAGTGGCCCTCCGAGAGAACTAATGGAAAGAGAGAAATTTTAGAAGTGGACCAAGTGACTCAGTTATCTGCTCAATTGACAGTCCTGTCCAATCAATTTTCAAAATTCATATCAAAGGAAAAACAAAAATGAGCAAGTGACAGTTACTAGTCACTCATTGTACACCAATAATGAGGGGGTGGAACAAGCTCAGTTTGTTAATCAAAGGAACTTGGGATTTAAGTCACAAATAATGAGAAATCTATATGGTCAAGGTTACACCTTTAAGGAGCAATATAACTATGGTATTTAAAGGAACATGCCTCACCTACCTAGATATGGACCACCATTGGCAAAACAGAGACCTTCCTTAGAAGAAATGATTGACACTTTTGTAACTAAGACAAGAAACCATTTTCACAAGAATGAGAAGGAGACGAATGAGCTAAAGATGCAAGTAACCAGTGTTGGGACTTCAGTAAAGGGTTTGGAAGTTCAATTGGGACAACTTGCAAATGTTGTTGAGAATTTGAATCAGGTGACATTTTCAAGTAATATTGAAACTAACTCAAGAGAGCAGTGCAAGACCATCATTTTGTTAAGTGGAAAAGAATTGGAAGAGATGAAACCTAAAGAAAAAAGCTCCCCTAAATTCAACCAGAATGAAGGAAATAATACTTGTGAAGAAACAAGTACACCTATATAAGTTGAGAAAGAAGTTAAGTCGAAGAAGAAAATTAATGATCAATTTGTAAAATTCCTTGAAGTCTTTAAGAAATTTGAGATCAACATTCCCTTGATTGAAGCTATTGAGCAAATACCGAATTACACAAAATTCATCGAAGACATTATTACCTAAAAGATGAGATTTGGAGACTATGAAAAGGTATTAATGACCGAGGAGTATATTGCAGTCTTGTAAAGAAAGTTGTCATAGAAATTGAAAGATCCGAAAAGCCTCACAATTCCGCATGAGATCGGTAACAAATATTTTGGTAAAGTGCTTTGTGATTTGAGGGCAAGCTTAAATCTCACGCCTCTTTTCATCTTCCAAAAGCTGGAATTAGGAGAAGTCAAGTTATCCACAATTTGCGTCCAACTAGCCGACCGTTCTCTCACTTATCCTTGAGGTATTGTGCAAGATGTTCTTGTTTGTGTTGACAAATTTATTCTCCCTGCAAACTTTGTGGTACTTGATATGGAAGAAGAAAAGGAGATCCCGATCATACTTGGGTAACCATTATTGACTACCGGAGGCGCAGTGATTGATGTGCAACAAAGGGAATTAACCTTGCATATAAATAGCCAGAAGGTGAGGTTCAACATATACAGGTTGCTCAAACATCCAAGTGATATACGAACTTGCAACCGAGTGGATGTCATATCATCTTATATGGTAATATCTTTTCCTTCTCTTATACCTAAAGAATCATTATTGATATGTTTGGAAGGTATGGTTAGAAAAGATGCTATAGATAACGGTGATGGTATTGAATTCTTTGGATGCTTGAAAAATTTTGATTAAATTAAGTCTTTGTTTTTTGTGACTAATGTTAATGCGAAAAATGTACACCCATTGATTGATTTGAAACTCTTGCCTGAAAATATGTATTCTTGGGTGCTAATCAAACTTTTCCTATCATTATTGACTCATGTAGAAGAAGAAAAATTGCTTAGGGTGTTAAAAAATGCATTGGGTTGGAGGAGGAGTCATTCACCCCTAGTATTGAACCCAGCAATAAAGGAAGTGGTTAGGAATAAAATTCAGAAGTGGCTTAAGGTTGAAATCATTTATCCAATTTCTGGTAGTTCATAGGTTAGTCCTACTCAGGTTGTTCCTAAAAGAGGTGGATTCACTGTAGTTAAAGATGATAACAATAAGACTATTTCCACTAGGACAATCACTGGATGGAGGGTTTGTATGGATTATAGAAATTTGAACAAAGCCACTAGAAAGGACCACTTTCTTTTGTCATTCATAGATCAGATGTTGGATAGACTTGTTGGACATGCATTTTACTATTTTTTATATGGGTACTTGAGATATAACCAAATAGCCATATCACCTGAAGATCAAGAAAAGATCACATTTACTTGTCCTTTTGGCACATTTGCATTTAGGTGCGTCTTTTAGTCTTTACAATGCTCCTGTTACATTTCAACGTTGCATGATGGCTATCTTTTCTGATATGGTTAAGAATTTCATGAAGATCTTTATGGATGATTTTTCTGTTTTCGGTGATTCTTTTGATAAGTGCTTACATAATCTGTCTCTAGTATTGAAAAGACTTAAGGATACCAATTTGATACTCAATTGGGAGAAATGTCATTTTATGATGAGGGAAGGAATTGTGTTGAGTCACAAAATATCTATCTATGATATTGAAGCGGACTGAGCCAAAACAGTAACTATTGAAAAGCTTCCTCCACAGATAAATGTAAAGGATATTCGCAATTTCCTTGGACATGCCGGGTTTTACCGGAGATTCATTAAAGAACCGAATCATATCCACAAAGATTATGAGAAAGATTTCAGGACCCGGAGATTCATCAAAGAACCGAGTCGTGTCCACAGGGATTATGAGAAAGATATCAGTAACCCGCATGTCCAAGGAAACTGCGGATATCCTTCACATTTGTAGGTGGAGGAATCTTTTCAATAGTTGTTGTTTTGGCTCGGTCCACTTCAATGTCATGGGCAGATACTTTGTGACCCAACACAATTCCTTCCATCACCATAAAATGACATTTCTCTCAATTGAGCACCAAGTTGGTATCCTGACACCTTTTCAACACTAAAGACAGGTTATGTAAACACTTATCAAAAGAATCACTGAAAATAGAAAAATCATCATAACGATCTCCATGAAATTATCAACCATATTAGAAAAGATAGCCATTATGTAACGTTGAAATGTAACAGGAGCATTGCAAAGACCAAAAGGTATGCACCTAAATGCAAATATGCCAAAAGGACAAGTAAATGTGATCTTTTCTTGATCTTCAAGTGCTATGACTATTTGGTTATATCCCGAGTACCCATCTAAAATATAGTAAAATACATGTCCAACAAGTCTATCCAACATTTGATCTATGAATGGCAAAGGAAAATAATCCTTCCTAGTGGTTTTATTCAACTTCCTATAATCCATACAAATCCTCCATCCAATGATTGTCCTAGTGGAAATAGTCTCACTATTATCATCTTTAACTACAATGAATCCACCTCTTTTAGGAATAATCTGAGTAGGACTAACCTATGAACTATCAGAAATTGGGTAAATGATTCCAACCTTAAGTCACTTCTGAATTTCATTCCTAACCACTTCCTTCATTGTTGGGTTCAATTTTCGTTGGGGTTCAATGCTAGGGGTGAATAACCCCTCTATCAGAATTTTATGCATTACAATAAAAGGATTAATTCCCTTAATGTCTTAAATTGACCAACTCAATGCATTTTTTAACTCCCTTAACACTCTAAGCAATTTTTCTTCTTCTACATGAGTCAATAAAGATGAAATAATGACAGGAAAAGTTTGATTAGCACCCAAGAATGCATATTTCAAATTTTCATGCAAGAGTTTCAAATCAATCAATGAGTGCACATTTTTCACATCACCAACAACATCAACATTAGTCACAAAAAACAAAGACTCAATTTGATCAAAAATTTTCAAGCATTTAAAAGAATCCAATACCATCATAAAACAAGCATCATCATCATCCATAGCATTTTTTCTAACCATACCTTCCAAACATGTCAATAATAGGTCTTTAAGTATAAGGGAAGAAAAAGATATTACCACACAAGATGATATGACATCTACTCGGTTGCTAGTTGATATATCACTTAGATGTTTGAGTGATCTATATATGTTGAACCTCACGTGCTTGTCATTTACGTGCAAGGTTAGTTCCCTTTATTGCACATCAATCACTGCGTCTCCGGTAGCCAAGAATAGTCACCCAAGTATGATCGGGATCTCCTTATCTTCTTCCATGTCGAGTGATGGAGTGAAAAGCAAGCCCTCCTATTCGTGAGTGGAAAATGAAAAAATATATGGAGCTTGCGCCAGCATTGTGGGAGAGAGAGTTGTGCGTGACAAGTGGGGGCTGGTTAATAAAGGTTGCATGTTTTGATGGAAGTAAATGAGGGCTGGACCCTTGCGGCAATCAGTGAGTGAAAGTATGGATGCAGGCATTTTATCTATGAATCCAAGCCGTGTTTGCGTGGAGTGGGGGCTGATGGAGAGTGGAGTGAATGCTGAAGTGGGGGGCTGCTGCTTCTAGCTGGAATAATTGGAGGCGCTTTATCCCTGAAAGTGGAGAGGATGCTGCGCAGCGCTTTTGGTGGAGACCTGCTGTTGGTGTTGGAGAGTGGAAGTTGCGTCGTTTTGTGGAGGTTGCTGCGTGTCCCTCTCCAGTCTACTGTTTTTCCGTTCTTTTTCTGCTTTTTTACTGAACCCTTTTTGCTACATTTTGCTTTCTTTTTTTCTGCGTTTTGTGGCTCCTTTTATTCTCCAAAACACACAGAATCCTTTTCTTTTTCTTCATGGGTTGCGCAACGTTTTTTTTCTTTGATAAAACATCGAACCTCCTTTTGCTCTTTGTCCTCATGTTGTTTTGTTCTTTCTTTCCAAAACCAACGCTGGACCTTCTTTTCTTTTTGCAAAACGCAAAGCTCTCACTTTTTTCGTGTTTTCTCCAAAACAATTCCTAACATCCAAATATAATATAAAAAAAGTAATTTAGCAAATATTTACCTCAAAGTACCATACAATTGACCTAAATTAATGCATCAAATAACAGACTATCAGTATCTCTATCAATGGCCCGTGCAAAGCATTTAAAACATGGATCGAGACTCCAACAAGGAGAAAATAGACTAAGCCAAACCACCTATAGATTGGTTTCTCAGACAAAATCTTTGAAATAATCCCAGTTGACAATTCATTTCAAATTTGAATTTGTTCTCCCTAAGCATGAGAATAAAAAGTTACTGAGGCATCAACCAGCATAAATGATCCAAGAATTCAGCAGAATTAAGCATCTCAGCAGCTTAATGCCAGCATGACTAATGGAATGTCTCAATTCAAGCCTCAACAGACCAATTCAAATTATTCCGTAGACAAGGAGAGTTAATAATACCAGAGAGAAGCTCAAAATGGTAATCCAACAATTAAGGACAAGTCCACACAATGACAAACATGAACAATTATCCTGTCTCCCAATTCCATGTAAATGACAGCAACAATGTTGGAACAGGATTGGCATATGGGAAAATGATGGGATAGGTACACAAAGATAGGAAACAAATCCCCCACCTTCTTTTCTCAACTTGACATTCCCTCCCACAGAGAACACCAAGCTTTCAACTACCACTAATTACCCAAATTTACGCACTTTATTACATATATATATATACCTGAAACCTGTTAACCTCTCATTATCTCATTTTACGATCTTTCCTACACCTCAAACAAAAGACTTTGATTATTGGACTGCGTGTGTTCATAAACTCTGTCAGTGCAACAGCCATTGCCTTGGGCTCTTGACATTTCACTGGTTGAAGATAGGTGAAGTTGAGTTTGCTGTTCTAATATCTTCGCCTTCACTTCAATGAGTAAATCAACACCTTCTGTAAACTTAAAAAACAACAAGAACTAACATAAGTACTCAATCAATTCAAAGCGAACAAACATCTAAGCATTACATTACCATGTTCATGCTTAGCTTGAACACTTACTAATCTGCTTGATTATATATAGGGAAAGGATGACATTACCTCAATATATAAGTTCAGATTCTTTGATGTTTCCCTCCCTTCCTTTTTGACTTTGACTCTTTGCAACCAAGAGCTTCATTCCAGAAACAAAAAAACAGCGCTAAGCAACGAATTCAACGAAATCCAAGACCTTCCATATTGTCGCTACAAGAGAGAAAAACAGCAAAGGAGAGAGGGCCATTACGGCAAGTTTCACCTACTGAAATGACGGCGGGGAGACGGGCAACTGGCTGACGGCAACCTAGAGAGGGTTTCAAATTTCAACAAGAAAACGGACGAGAGACGGATTTGTCATGAAAACGATAAATTCCCCTGATGAATCAAACGATGTCGTTTCATCATTTATTTTGGTTTCGATTTAGGCACGTCACACGTAATTATTAATTTGAACCAAATGATGCGACGACGCCGTTTCATCGCTTATTTTGCTTTTGATCGGTCTCACTAAAACCTAAAGCTTCAAAAGATATCACTTTTCCTTGCATATCTCATACCATCTCATCCACACATTTATGTTTTTATGTTAAGTCCTACGTAGTGCAAGTGATTTTATTTGTGCTGAATGACCTTTTCTTTAGTTGTTCTGTTTTGGGTGCTTCCTTGCCCGTTCAATTTCTTTCTGTGCCCAGAAATTAAGAAACAATTGAACAATTTTGAAGACAAAAATAGCATAAAGAAACGAGATTCCCCAAAAAAGCTCATAAATTCTCTAGGAAGTATACATTTCTATTTCATTTCACACTAGCAATAATTGAAGAAGATGAAGAATTTCTACATGTATGTGGTTGTTCACTTGGTGGAGAGTTGCCTGGAAACAGACGTTGACACAATAGAGAAGAATTGGCGAGGTCATTAACATTGACTTTCATCTTCTTTGAATATCAACACAAAGAAACTAAATTCAGAATCAAACCAACTTGAAAACGATACAAAAAAACCAGCAAAGTGTGGAAGATGATCCTACATAGGTGATGCCAAAAACAAATTTCATTCAACTACTATGTGCAGCAGAAAATTTTGCTGAATGAATAAAATGAATACTTACACCAGCTTTAATACAGATCTATGGAAGAAACTGCTAATGTATACAACAGGGGGCTCTCTTTATCAATGCTTTACATGGAGGCCAGGAGTTCTCTCATTTTTGTCACAGATGGGATGTTCTCATTGGGATAGATCTTAGCAACCAATTGCGCAAAACTGTCATACTTGTCCAAAAACTCCTTCTGTGATGTCAAAGTGGAGTAATTTTACCTTTGGTTAAGATTCTGATATTACTGGTGTTCTACTAGAAAATCATGATCCCTAATGATTTTCTGTTTCTACCAGTGAAAAATAAATAAATGGATAACACACGGAACTAATTCAATTTAAGAACATGGAAACAAAGGAACTCTGCTATATTCTGCAACCAAATTAGATGCCCCACATCTTCAGGAAAAGCTTTTCAGCTTGGAAACTAAGGTGGATGAGACTTACCTTGCACTTGTCCCACAAAGAAGGTAACAGCTCCTCTGAAGTTAAGTTCTTCTGCAACTTCTTATACATGGAACTAATAGACTTATCAACCTGTGGCGAAGAATGGCGATCATTACACCACATTTGTTTGACAGAGACCAGGAAAAACAAGGAGAGATATTAAACTGGCTTACCCCAGATAAACTAGATTTTAACATCTTACTGAGATCCATTTTTGACAACCCAAGCTGGAATGGGATCTAAAAGAATCACAAAAGCAATGAATAAACAATTCAGAAGGAAATGGGCTTAAACAAGTATCAACAAACAGTTAAGAATAAACAGATCTGAATGATATTATTCCTTATGAACTACATCATCATTTTTTGTAAACCTATATGTTTAAATTTAAAACCAACTTGCAAGCGCATATTTCAATTGCAAGGGATGCGAGCTTATCAACCTTTTGAAAGTTCACCTCTCCTAAGGTGTGTGAGTGAAATCTACAAACGTTCGGTTTGATAAGAATAACACAGGATCCAAATAAACATAACGAGAACATAAGGGTGATGGACATAGTGCCCAATTTCATTCATTTTTATCCTATTACATTTTCATTCTAACCACAGAGGAAAAGGAGAAACATTTATTATTAAAAAAAAGGAGATACATTTACAAAGCAATCAAGCCAAAATATCTAAAGGAGCAATTCTTCATAATTTTTCAAAATAACTCCAAGATAGTTATACTAAAAGTACATTTTACATAAAAAAATATCTGCAGTAGGATGACGTATCAAGCAAAACCACGAATATTTAAATAGCTATATGGTCTGAATAAATGGAATTTATGGTCACAAAGAACTGACCTCTTCTGGTGTTATCGTGTACATCAAATCCTCAATCTTTACGAATGTTTTAAATAGCTATATGGTATGAATAAACAGAATTTATGGTCACAAAGAACTGACCTCTTCTGGTGTTATTGTGTACATCAAATCCTCAATCTTTCGAGCAAATTGGAAAAGACGTTCAAATTGCTGCAGTAGCCAGGCAAACATCATCACAATGTAACAGAAAAAAACTTTCAACAACATTAGCAGTTCCAAAGTTAATGATGCGGTCAAAAAATAGGGGTAAGACTTCATACATAATATATTATCATATTTATATGGCGGGTGCAAGCTTGCTCATATGCTTCACTGGCCTGGTGATAAAATTTGGCTAAAGTAGGGACCACATTTGCAAGATCGTACAAGCTGCATGCAAGTTTCCAATAAGAAGACGTGATGATCACTGCTTACAAATCAAAAAAGAAGCAAACCCATAGAATAAGAAACCTGTTCTGAAATGCAGCGTAGTTTTCTAAAAGAAAGATGTCTGAATATTTTGGATCTGTTTGTGCAATCTTCTCCAAAGTCACAAACATGATGCTCACCTATCAAACAGCAGTAACAAGAATTAATAACAAGGAAGTAAAACACAAAATGCGATAACATTGTCTTCAATAACACAAAATGCGATAACATTGTCTTCAATACTAAAATTATTACAAATTTGGTGTAAGCTTGATCAACTAAATCCCTCGACTGCCCCTGAATGTACTGCTCCATGCGAGTCGCAAGAGTTGCAAATCTAGCAGGACCAAAAGCGATATAAAGCAGGTATAAAATCATTATTTAAATAACACATAGCAGTCACATTATAAATTAAAACTTGCAAGCTTCATATATCATAATATATACCTAAAAATGTAAGGTCCTAGCAAAGTAAAAAATTGAATTGTTAAACACTTGGGTACGCCAGATATATAAATCTAACCAAGGTCTTCTTTGTCCACTAAAAAGGAGATCCAATCACAACAAATGCTATAGGCTAACTCAGATTACATCATGAAAAACAAATTTAAATACATAACAGGGAAAGAAAAGTTCAAACATCATCCAAAGCTGATTTCCAGCAGTCTATTAACAACATATTATCATAACTTTAAACCAAAAAATGTAGAGCCCAATTCACAGTAATTACTATCAAGAACTGATTTTGAGTTCAACAGTGTGGACGACAATCTATTGTATATACCTTCACCATCCATTTTGATAACTTATCTCATTTGTTCACATAGAAATTCATTGTTTGCATATTTCCTATTTCATATTTGCTCTTCATTGTCTCACAATGTTTTTGAAGTCAGCCATAAGTTATGACCATACCATTGAATAATTTTTGTCAATATTCTCTAGAGACAGCATGCACTTCCATTATCAACAGCAAATATACGTGCCTAGCAGTTCAATAGCAAGCAAAAACTGCTTCTATCTTTTTTTTTTGGAATTTAAAACTGCTTCTATCTTTGCATGGCCAAATGTTGCATTTCATTCTGATGCTCTTGTCAATTATCCAGACGAGGAAACACAGCACCAAATTTGATATGCAATACTCATGTGGCACTTACAAATTCACTGACATCTTTAGTGAACTGTGGCACTTGTAGATTTAGATATTACCTTGGGATGTATGACAAGACCCCCATTTGTTTCACATTGCGCTCATTTCTCTCAATCTGGTGACAAGCTTCATCTACAAACTGCAATGAAGACAAGGTAAATATACCTCAAAAACCATATTTGAAGTGTATTGTGGAAATTTATTTCTTCTCAAAGCCAGACATACACGGCTAAACTGTGTTGAAATTCTCAACTCCAGGTCACCAAGCAACAAACGCACAAATCCTGCTGCATCTGCTTTCTGACCAGACAGATACCGCTCTGTGATCCCATGCATTGATATGCAGCGCAGAGGATCAATCTTGTAGGCCCAATCAACCACAGCATAAAAGTCTTCCTAAATTCATCACATAACAACCCTTCCAAAGTCAAATTAATCTTTGAAATGAAGCTGCAATTACCTGTCCTTGTTACCTACTGATTACTAACAAGCAAACAAAATAAATAATTGTCTTATTGGTAACAATGTTTCTGTATTAGCTAAGCATCAGAATGACCAAGCTTAGGTTCAGTAAAAGGAACATTGCTACGCTTTCAAAGGTTTCCAAATGATCCACAGTTGTGTAAATTTCAAGTTATTCAATTTTCAAAAGAATATGCATGCTTTTAACATAAGCTAAACAGAATGAAACAATAAGAACCTGTAGTTCTCACTCCTTATGTTCATTTTTAAAAGAGAGCCCAACATAAAAGAAAACTGAAACTAAAAACAGAGTGTATGTCTTACTTGGATTCCATCAAGTAGATCCTGAAGAGAATCATTTAGTGCTGTCAGCTCCATGGAATTTTTTCCTACAAAAGGAAAATTTTCATTAAATTATCGTAAACAAATTCAAACAGGACTAAGGTTGGATTTAAAAAAGTGTACCAGCTTTACTGTCATTCTCGTCAATATCCATGATACCCAAATCATCATCTTCATCATCTATTCCATTTTCATGGTATCTTCCACTCTTATTGCCATTAGCAACACCACCTGGAGGAACAAGTGTTGGAACTTCAAAGCACATGAAGTGTGCAAAAAAAGAACTCTGCAATATGGGCCACAGAAGATGAACAATCATTACACAAAGTAGAACAGAAGCAATCCACTCCTAAAAGAAGAAGTATAACCTCATCCACGAGGAGCGGGATGAAAATTGTCAGCATTTTGGCATAAGCATCAGAAACTGCTGAAGTATCTGCACTAGCATTTTGATTCCCTGAAGAAGCCTCAAGCCAAACAGGTGGATTTCTAGATGCTTTTGTACCCGCACGGAGCTCATTAGCAAATTCACGAGCCTGTCAAAGACAACTTTCAAACTTTAGCAGAAGAATACCGGCCAGATATTTTTCCTGGTCATTCTTCAGCTATACAGCCTAAAACCAAAGAATAGTCTACAGAAACATGACCCTATCAACTCCACGTGGAAGTAAACAATTATTGAAAAGGCATTATGCAAGGAGTGCACTTCTAACCTCTCTGCGAAGGAGTAAGTTAAGAGAATGACAGTATGCTTTCCTCAAAGGAACCAGGCAATTCTTATCAAGGCTCTGAAAACATTGGGTGTAAATGTTCCAAAATTGATAAGTAAGAGAGACAAATAAAGCTCCAAATAGCAAAATAAGTGTTTGTGAGTCAACCTTCAAATGTTGAAGTAGGCGAGCATATGTCCTGCACTTGTACCTTAGGTCAGCATGATCGGGCCTCTTTAATTGTCCCCTCTGCTTAATGTAAGCACACAAGTATTGCTAAGAATCATTGTACTGACATTAACACTCATCAATGAGAAGATACAGACTTAGAGGGAACAATACCTGTGAAAAGTAACTCTTGTCACTTATCATGAAATCCACCAAACTAGCGAAGTACTTTCCCAAGAACTCAGAAGCTCTCCTGACAAAAGTAGTTTTTAATTTTTCAAGTTCAGCTCTCTTCTCTTTTACCTGTTGATATTTAGTCAATACTTCAGAAAAGGATGATTTAGAGATATGAAACAAAAGAACCTTTTAATCTACAAGCAGATGCATATTAATATGATTTTTGGATGGCTTCAGTGAATAAACATTACAATCCCCTAAGGGTAGAGAATCATGTTACCAGCAACTAGAGTAAAAGCAGCAACTCAAATGGCTAATATCATTTTATGAGCATGGATGCAAAATAAATTGTGCTGCAACATTCTGTTCTTTTGTTAAGTTTGGTGAAAATTGACAGAGAAAGGGGGCAAAGCACATACAGCACGCATGTTTGCATAGACTGGATCAATGTTAGGTACTTCAAGACCATGCAAAGCACCAGTTAACCACTCACATGCTTCAATGTTTTGAAGCATGCGTGCCTCATCAAAGGTCCCACCTGTTAGACATGTTGCATACTGCAAATAACAGAGCATTGTTAGGAGAAGATGGCTAAAATGCAATCAACTTAGTGATCATAATGGATATCATACTTCAGAAGGGATACGCAGTCGTTCAAGTAGCTTGTCAAGCTCTTCAATGAGTGATCTGTTATTTACAGACTGCATCTCCAACTTGTTGTTACGGGTCTCTATCTGGATATCATCAGAGGAGTAATGAAAACACTGACTGACAAATAATAAGGTATTCAACTTAGAGTGTGAATGCATACAAATTCAGAGTATGAATGTAAGTCATGATTGAACATTAAGGTTTGCCGAGAATAGTAACACACCACTTACTTAAAGCTATTGCTCCCTACATCATTTTCTAACCCTCAGCTTGACAGACATAAGTAACGGTCATTTACACTTATGAACGATGCAGCATTCCAAACAATTGCTTGGTAAATCCCCCATGCAATAATGTAGTCAAACTAGGACCTCAATCATTAGGATGCTAGTGCATAAATCTAAACCAAGCAGACACACAAACACAGTTATGAAAAGGGTTAAAGCATAATCTTACCGATTCGATGTCTTCTCTCATATGTCTAAGTTTGACATTGAAAATGCCTAACCATTCATCCATGTCATCAACACAAATTGTAGCAGCCTCAAGTCCTTGCAATACCTGAAAGGCCCAGAAGAAGACACTGTAGTTAATGATCATATATAGTAATATTGAACATCGTACTAACAAACAGTCTCAAGATGACGATCAAATACAAGTAGATTCTGAACTATAGCATAAAACTATAAACAATATCACATTGAACAATACTATTAGCACTAAAATTAACTCTTACTTCAACCAAAAAATTGACCAGAAGCACCTCTATCAAGTATTACAGAAAATACCTCCTCTATCAAAGGCTCACTTTCCAAAATTGAATGCACATTTGCAGCTTCCAGGGCAAGAAGCTCCCGTTTCAACCTTTCAGAAAATGCTTCTGCTTCACCAATACCCATGACATAACTGCATGCCATTGAATGATTAAAAAAAAGCAAGAGCACCAAGTTTAATTTATATTTCAAGAAAAGAAGGGTAAAAGAGGTGGACATAATCAATTTAGCTATCAGGCAGGTGCCTCTGATTTAAGTAAAGCTTTATGGGGGAAAGACATCCCATACTTGGCAACATAAGAGCCACGAGTAGGATAGAAATACGCTAAACTGATACCAAGCTGGAGAATAACAATCCCATGTTGGATGAAAGACAAGAACTGAAAGTCTATGTACCAAGTAGCTCAATAGAAGGGTAAACTATGCTGATTTGACTATGTTCCATATAGGTCTCTTTTCACATCTAAAACCCAAATAAATCAACTATATCAACTATAATTGACAGGATGTAGTTCAGATTAGTTAGGCCATTTCACACAGAACTGATTGAAAGGTTGTTGTTCATGCTTCATCTCCATGTTTGTTGAAGAGTATATTGCTGTTGTCTTAATATATCAAAAGTGCATCTCATAAGGATGAATTTCAGAATACAAAGAGGGCACATACGTTTCCAGAAGAGCCTCCATGTCCTCTTCCTCAGCTTGGGAGACAAGTTCTTTTTCAAATGTCACGTTCAAATCAGATTCCAACACTGCAGCTTCAACAGGCCCCTCTTCCTGATTCCTTTGCTTGTTAACTGCAGGTGTATTTTCCTGGTATAACAACAAAAGAATACAGTTATTATATCCATAATAAATGGCCAACTTCTTAAAGAAAGTTAAACTGTA
This sequence comes from Erythroxylum havanense, assembly GCA_024752395.1. Lineage (NCBI taxonomy): Eukaryota > Viridiplantae > Streptophyta > Magnoliopsida > Malpighiales > Erythroxylaceae > Erythroxylum > Erythroxylum havanense. Next base: position 2,122,652 of record JANTNU010000002.1, read on the forward strand.
TGGTGTTTTATACTCCGACAAAAATCTTTTCTTCGCCCTGCAATTATTCATTTTCAGTTACAACTTTTCTGTTGTTTTAATTGGCTAGTCCTATAAGCCTCATCCTAATAAATTTTTATATAATTTTTTCTAACAAACAATATCCATTTAAAGAGAACTAGCTTTCATTTGCAGTACTAGAGCGTCATTATTATAACTGAAAGCAAGAATGTATGAATTAGCCTTGGTACACACTTTAAGACAAGGAAGGAAATTAGTTACACCTTTGCCCAAAGCGCCATCTCTACCACATCTATGCCCACCACTTTTGGGAGCCGACCAAGGACATCTTTGCAAATATTCAAGATGCAGAACAAAAGCCGGTTCCTGCAATAATGTTTAACATGAAAGTTCTGGCAAGTTTAATGAAACATCTACTCAAAAAATGAAATTCATGCTAAGTTAACATCTAGGGCACCCGAGAATTTTAATTCTGCATTTGAATGAAGAGAAACAAGGAGCTGTTCCTTATTACCTATCATCAATGTTACCCAAAGTCCATTGCGGAGGAGCAACACTTTGGCTCCTTAGGTTATCAAATCCCTGCAAAAACCTCAGTCAGTCGCATCACATGAAGGTAGAAGGAAATGCAAAGTTCAAAGCAACCAAACTATTCATTTGTTGCTCAAGTTCTCCTAAAATAGTCCTTTAGCAGAAAACCCATGTTTGACACAACTTTTCAGGATCATAAATATGCATCTTTACCAAGGTAAATGTGCACCCACTGGGATCATTAGCTATAACCTCCACCTTTGAGAGATGCTTAAGTTTGTACAACTTCGCAGGCTGCACGATCAGTTCAAAACAAAATCATAATATTACAACTCTAGACAGGAAAAAAAATAAGGTGTTAATCTGCAGTTAGCTAAAACTTTGCTGCATAACATCTTCATAAAAGGATTATGAGATTGTGCCACTCATTCCCAGCTTGATATTTACACAAAACCAAAAATCATATCCTTCAGAACTCAAAGTTTGAACTGTCCGAAATCACAAGCCAAAGAATAAAAGTATGTTAGAGAAGAAAAATCAAAAAACACATCCATCTCACAAGAGGAGGCATAAATCAACGTTCATCTCTTAACCTTCTTACCACTTAAATTAGGATCCATTGGCATCAGCATCAATCAAAGAAAAAAATTAGCCCATTTTGAACTTTTAAATCCCTGAATCAAACGTGCAGACTGAAAGAACCACTATATCTAATGCTCAAAGACCAAGAACTCATATCTGTCCATAAAGTTATAGACCCTAAAAACTTTTTTACATTTTGTTTTTCTTTTATCGTACTATTTAAACTTATTGAAACATTACCTCAAGAACTCCTCCGGTGGAATACTTTAAGACTCGAAGAAATGCTTTAGTCTGTTGACCCTTTGTTTTTGCTGCACAAATCAAGTACTATCACTGATAACACTGTGCCAAAAAAAAATGACCACACGAGCTACCAACTGCAGATGAGTATAATCTTTGTGACAGCCCAATTGCAGATGCATATTATCATCGACCATACAAACCATGGGACAACTCAGCCAAGAAAGGCGCTTTGTTTAACAATGGTAGAGAAAGGAAATGAAAATCCAAAAAAAAAAAGCCAACATATATATTAATGCAGTGTATCAGCCTCCTTGCTGATCCACAGCAAACATAATTTCACAACTAAAAAGGTATATTAAAACAGCTTAAAACTCCTTATACTGGCCATGATTAACCTAAAGACTATTGAACTAGTTCTACTCCAGAAATTAAAAGTACAGCATAATCATGATATATATATATTAATGCAGTGTATCAGCCTCCTTGCTGATCCACAGCAAACATAATTTCACAACTAAAAAGGTATATTAAAACAGCTTAAAACTCCTTATACTGGCCATGACTAACCTAAAAGACTATTGAACTAGTTCTACTCCAGAAATTAAAACTTTTAGTACCACAAGTAACAGTCCGATTGGAAAAGATAGACTTAGCAATGCTAAAACGCACATCCATTGACAAATACAGTGAAGTTACTCAACACCGCATTTATTGCCCAACAAACATGCAACAAAACTTGAAACATCCGACAAGGAATTTGAGCTACACAGGTCAAAACGAACTCTTTTCCCACTTCCGTGCTCATTTAACCAACAGAACATATAAGAGAACGGAGCATACTAGAGATAGCAAGAACCCTAGGTTTGGCCATGTGGCGGCCCAACTTGCCGGCTTTGCCCCAAACGCTCCGGCTCTTGGCGACTCGGATCGATAACACGACGTTCTGCTTGGTGCCTTCAATAGCAGCTTCGCAAGCTCTCCTTAGCTCCTCATCGTCGGCGCTCGACTTCGCCATTCCTCACTTGTTATGCTATTGATCAGAAGTCTCAGCGCAAACGAAAGATTCAGATTCAAAGAGAGAGAGACAGAGAGGTCAGCTAGCGTGTCAATGTTTTCTTTTTACTTTCTTTTTAGCTCTAAACAATATTCTTTTTTGGGTCCATTATTGCTCCCCTTCGTTTTCGCGTTTTTTCACGCTCCTGAGGCATAAAAGTCCCTACAGTACTGTTTCTTCCATGAGAACGAACGATTTGACTGACATTGACGAATGGGTCTGATAATGCGTTCGGCTTCGGCCTGATCCTGAACCTGAAACTACCGTTGACACGTACCTTGTTAACTTGCTTCCGATAAGTCCACCTCAATTGTAAAAAATTTAAATTTAATAAATTTTATTTACATATTTTTTAAATAAAAATAATTTCTTTTTAATTTTTAATTTTTACTATGTATCAATTTTTATAATAATCTAATGTCAATTAAAATTTTAAACTTTAATTCCTTTATTTTACCGACTCAATTTATAATTCAATCTTTAAAATATTACTTAGAATAACTTGAATTCAAAAAATTAATTTAGAGTCGGTCACAGGTAATTAAGAAGAAGGAAGTAAAATGTCACATTTGATTGGACTTGTTCAATATTATGGATTTTATATCGGACCGACCAATACCAATTAGAAGGCGTTGTATCGGTCGAAAAATAATACAAAATTAGGTGCAGAAGTATCTATCAATATCATCGATTCTGCGTGGTATCGGCAGATATTGTAAATATTAAAAATTTAGAAGACTGTATTGTAAATACCAATTGGTATTGTAAAAAATATATATTAAAACCCCCTTCCCCCCGACGATGCTACTCTCCTAATCACTTCCAATTGTCCACTGTCATGTCTAGTGTGTGTAGATTGTATAGTACAACAAAATCTACAAATTTGGGATTTTAATTTTTTAGATCCAGATTGAAACCTGATCGGACTCAAACCAAACCTAATTGACCTAATGTTTAATTGCATTTTCTATTTTTTTGGATTTTTTACTCTAAATAATAATTGCATTATATTTGGTTGTTCACGTGTGTTTTCTGATGGTTAGAATTATTGTAATTGTTTGTGTGAGTTGGAAAATTTGAGTTTGAAAGTTAGAATTGTTTGTTTGAGTTGGTTCAATTTCAATACTAGCAATTTATGAAGAAAATTAATGAATTGAAAAATTTGGATTTGGATTTGGAAGTTAGAATTGTTCTTGTGAGTTGATTCAATTTTAATATAATTTAGACATTATCAATTTATGAAGAAAATTAATGCATTGGAAAATTTGGGAAAGAAATTAAAAATGTTAATTAAGATTGGTGAATGAAAGATTATTAAATCAAAGTTGAGAATTATGATTTTAGTAATAATATTGATTAAAATTAGTTAATAAAACAAACTAATTATTAGCATTGTAATTGAGTTATATAAATAAACAAAATATATTAGTTTATGATTGAATTATGAGATTACATGAACTTGAATTATGAGATTACATGAAGTCACTTGTTTTTTTTTTTTTTAACAAAGTCACTTGCAGACTTATAATTGTGAGTTATGATTGAAGTTGAATATGTTATAGTTGTGACTGTAAGTCTTTCGTTTATGGTTAAATGATGAAATAATACAAAATGAGTTATATTATATAAGACAGACAAATATATTGTGTAAATGTGTATGTTGAATACCTGAATTGTTGATTTTTGATTGATTGGTGAATCGTGAAGATGAAATTGAATCGTATATGATGTAATTATACAAAACGAGTTATGTTATATAAGATGTATATTTGTATTGTATAATTGTACTAGTCTGGATTTTTGAGTTAAACAATATATATTTTGTGATAGCAGTTGCTAATGAAATTATATGTCCTTTATTTTGACATGTGTCTTAATTTATTTTTACAAATATATGTCCTTTATCAAGCAGTAAAAATCTTTCCTCTATTATTTCTCTTATAGACTTTAAGTTCTTCTGTGGGGGTTGATTCTCGTAGTTCTCCTTTCTGAGTCGAGGTTGGGTGCTATGGCCTTATGAGTCTGGGTATCCCTGTTTTTCGGTGGTGACAACCTTTCTTGAACAGCTGCCAATCTGGGTAATGGGTCCTAGCTCATGAACAAGTTTTCACATATTACTGTCTATGTTTTGCATGAAGCTCTTGGGAGGGGATGGCGACGCAGGGGTGCATGCATGGCAGACGAGGAACGCTCATACACGTTGAGCAGGGTTCTTCCAGCACATCACGTATCGTATCGGCAAGCTTCCTCAAGCCTCCTGACATCTAGCCGTTCTCCACAAGAAATCGTCAGTTTTCTCCTATTGCAAATCGTTGCTACCACGCTTTTTAACCTGACATTTTAAGATTTACAAGTTCATTATTCTTCAATTCTGTTACAAACACGCTTTCCCTTTTAAAATCGCTCCTCCTGTATCTTTTTTTTTTGCTTCATTATTAGATTATTAGCCCTTTGAGTATTATTAGTAGTAATTTTCTTTGTATTTATTAAAAAATTAAATTAAATTAATTAAAATTGTATTTTATATTTTATTTGATTTTACTTTTATTATTATTATTATTATCCCATTACTTGTATTTTCATTTATTTTTTATTTTTTATTTTTATTTTTATTTTTTAATGAATTGTTTCTGTCACTTGCATCATTTGTATATTGTCTTATTTGCATGTGGGTCCACTGAAAATAATCTCTCTATTATGTAGGGATAAGGCTGCGTACTATCGGACCTCCCTAGACCCTGCTTCATTACGGAATTTCAGACTGGGTGATGATGATGATGAAATGAAAGGAAATTCAAATACTCTTGGTAATTTAACCACTTCATGAAGATACAATTATTCAACTTAGGCTCATGTTGCATTGGGCTCTGATATGAAGAACTATACTATTTGCTTGTTTTGTAAAAAACATTTAAAAGGTGGATGAATCACCATGTTAAATAAACATTTACTTATGATTAAAAGAGATTTGAAACTTTGAAAAAAAGTTAGCCATGTTGTGAAGTAACAAATGAAGACTTTATTTGAAGATATCAACACGAGAGAGATTGAAAGGAGAGATTGAATTATAAAATTGGGCGATAATGGAAATGTTGAAGGTGTCAATGTTCCTATCCAGCAAAAAGCGAATGTTGCATTTAAACTTGGTGTTAAGAAAAGAAGAAGGTTAATGTCAAGTTTTTTGCATCACAAACAACTACTAGAACTCAGTCTTCAATTCATAGTGTCGTGTAATTAGGAGAAGTGACTCACAATGTAAACATGACAATGACTAAATGGTAGTATAATTTAGGTATAACATTCAATGCTTTCAAATCTTATTACTGGCAGCCTATGGTGGATGTTGTAGCCTCTTATAATCCATAATACAAAGCTCCTTCTATTGATAACTATGTGATGTATATTGTATTGACTTAATGTTATAAAATATAAGGAATGATAGGTATTTCCCTATTATTAATGAAATTATCTAGAAAGTAAAAAATATGACCAAGTTATCTACAATTGTGCATAGATCTTAAATTTAATGAGAAATGATATTTTATCAATAATAGGAATTTGTGTCATTCTGTTATAAGATTTGCAACAAATTTCTTATTATTTCAATGTTTTATTATAACGAATAAAGAGATGAGATAGATGTTTACAAGTGATAAGTAAGTTGCATCCCATTATGTTTGGTCAAATGCTAGATCAGAGGTTTCCCGAATGATATTTGAGGATACTAAATTTTGGTTCCAATATTAATTTATCCGACTTTGTGAGTTCTTTGATGAGGGTATTTATTTAGCTAATAATGATGAAAAGATAACAATGAGTCATTTTTATGAGACCATGAAATGGGCGAAAAAAGTAATTAAGGCCAGTATAAACACACCTTATATTTACTATCTATTGTTTACAACTAGAGAATTTTTTAATCACATTATCTATTTTAGACAAGTTTTACGAAGAAAGTTGATATTAATAGGAAATTATTATTAACTATTACACCAGTTATTGCCAAATCTTACAAATGGAGATTTATAAGTAGGCTCTTGGGAATTTTTGGATGCTAATTGCTATTCAACAAAGAGCAATACATCTCCCTCCTTGGTGGAATATGTTTAACCTTAATATATAATTTGATATAATGAATTTAAACGAACTAAGTTTTAAGTTTTTATTTTTATTTTTATTTTTTAAATTTTATTTATGTAATTATAAATATTTTTGTTTATGATTTTGCTTCTAGTTGGTTCTAAATTGTAATTATAGAGAGCAACACATTTTATTATTCGTAATTTCATATAGTAATTGTTTTAACACTTGCTTACAAACCCCTAATGCAAATTTACTTTTGTTTGACATGCTAGAAGTAACACTTTCTGTTGGCGCTATAAAGCTGAAGCTTTTTCTACTTGTCCCCCAAGACGAATACAACAGGAGGATCTCAACGGAGCTTGGAGGTTGAAACGTTCAAGGCCAGCCAAGACCTGGTGTGACGGAAAACGTGTGATTATATACTTTGACAGAAGTCCTAACAAAAAAACATTTCCCCTTTTCTTTCGCGTAGTCGTTCAACTCATCACTTCCTAGCAAGAGAACAATGCCGACAGAGCGATTCTACATAGATCGCTTGGATCTCCAATATGAACATCCAAAGACGTCGTCAACAAGATAAGCTTAATAGACACAGTTTTAGCCACGCCACCAACCAATGTACCATGAAATGGCAAGTCCCAGAATGAGATTGGAAATAGGGATATGAAGACAAGCTTAATAGACACAATCCACAAACGTGTGATACACCATTTTGAATGATATGAAGATAAAAGCTCAAATACATTTCGAAAAAGTTACATACGCAAGCACAAAGGAAATCAAACATCATCTTGCAATTTGCCCCTCCTCCTTTCATCCGGGCTTGGGACCGGCTGTGTAGAATTGACTTCTCACTACAGGCGGAGTTACACAAATCATATAAATACAAACAAAGACAGCAAGAAAAAATTGCAGACTAACACAACCATAACTGTTAAACACCATCACATAACACAGATACTGTGAGCGAGCACATCTCACAAGCAAAAACAGTGATCACTAGAAACTGGCAAATTCTTCTACATTTCCAAAATAAGATCCATCTCCAATCAAGCTTTTATCCTATACATTTCCAAATTAAGAAACCATCTCCAGATAACTTGTATATCAGTAAAGAAGTAAGTCACACGGCGGCAGCACTAGACCAGAAGTCAATGCACCACTTCTAATCACTTGCAACAAAAATTACCACAATAAAAGTAACCAGTTGCAGACACAGTTAACAAGTTGCTTAAACTTCTCAAAATAAGACATCCCTCCCAATCAACCTTATCTTGTACAGAACTTCCAGACCATAAAAGAAGATTGGAAAGAGCACCAGTTACTTGCACAGCAACAGCATGAGACCACGTGTGAAAATGTATAAAATGAAGAGCAAGGGACTAAGCACGTCAAGCTTATCTTATTTCCAAAAGAACCATCTCCAATCAAGCTTATCAAAAATAAAATATAAACTTGTAGAGAAGCAAAGAAGTTGGGAAATAGTAACAAAAAATTGCACAGCAACAGCAGAAGACCAGAAGTGAAGCCGATGTACAATTTCTAATCACAAATCGGAAAGATGCAGCAGCAAATCCATAAGACGCCCTTTCTCCCACAAATCCATGTCAGAACTGCATGAACATAAGGACTACATGTGAACAGAGGCTAAGATGCCTCTCAAGGAGGCAGCAAAAGATAACCCAATAAGCAACACAATGATAAAGAAAACGAAAAATATACAAAAGGGGGAATAGACACAAACAAAACAACCGCAGGTATCGAAGGGCTTGTGGTTTGAGATATAGCTCCATGACAGAAATCAAAAAGATTATTAAAAAAAATCAAGATGAGACCCATTATCCCAACACCACCACCGAGACAAACTAGAGATCACCCAAATGGCAACACAAGGATAAATATATTTAAAGAGGAATAGACATAACCAAAACAAACTCCAGTATTCAAGGGCTTGAGGTTTGACCTTCCTTTGGGTTTCCAAATTGTCACATCACCACCTCTATCCTCGAAAATCAATTGCACCATCATATGCTAGAATTCCAAAAAGAATGCAGGAATGCACTCTTAAGACAAGAAAGAAATCAGGAAAATGAAAAAGGCCCTTTATCCCACAGAGCCAAGCTAGAGAGCTGCATGAACCCAAGGATTCCACATCAAAGTAGGCTAAGATGCCTCTCAAAACATAGTTCCCTGCAAAAGGCAGTTACCTATCCTTAATCTACTAACTATAAAAATGAGGACTATAGAAATACAAAATTATCTGTTTTGATTCACTTTGCATTGACAGTCTTGACAACGCATGTCCTGTTAACAAGAAGAAAAAGGAGAGCGCAATAAATCACCCAATAAGCAACACAATGATAAAGAAACCGAAAACATATGAAAGGGGGAATATACATAATCAATACAAGCTCTGGTATTGATGGGCTTGTAGGTTTTAGCTTTGCTTTGGGTTTCCCATCTCCACTTCTATCCTAAAAAATCAATTGCACCATCTTGTGATAGGAAACGATAGATTTGCAAAAACATGCACCCTAAAAAAATGACATAAGAAAGATGAAACCCTTCTCTAAAACCAAGAAAGAGAGCTCATGAACCTAAAGATTTCCCCAACATAGTTCCCTGCAAAAGGCAGTTATGCAAAGGTCAGTTACCGACACCTTAGACTACTACCTATATAAATGAGAAAAAAAAGGTTCAAAATTTGCATTTTTTCTCTGATGTGGTTCTCCTCTCATTGACAGTCTTGACAACGCATGTCCCGTTAAAAAGGAGAACAAGGAGACAGCAAGAGATCTCCCCTACGAACCTATATAATGTGACATAGAAAATAATTTCAAAATCATGTTTATCTGTTTCGATTCTCTTTGCATTGACAGCCTTGACAACACCCGACCTGTTAGCAGCAACACCACCACCGAGACAACTAGAGGTCACCCAAATGGCAACTCGAGTGATAAATATATTTAGAGAGGAATAGACATAATCAAAACAAACTCCAGTACTCAAGGCCTTGTGGTTTGATCTTCCTTTGGGTTTCCAAATTGTCACATCACCACCTCTATCCTAGAAAATCAATTGCACCATCATGTGGTAGCAAATGCAAAGGGATTGAGAACAACACACGTCCTGCTAAAAACAGGAACAAGGAGACAGTGAGAGATCACCCAATATAACAATACAAGAACAAATATATTTAAAAGGAGAAATATGCACAATCGACACAAACTCTAGTATTCAAAGGCTTGTGGTTCGAGCTTGCTTTGGGTTTCCACATCAACACTTCTAACCTACAAAATCAACTGCACCTTCTTTTGAAAAAAATAAAATCCAGACCAAACCCTTTATCCCACGAAACCATTGAAAGTAGTAGGTTAAGATGCCTCCCATAACATTCGCATTGACAGTCTTGACAACACATGACCTGCTAGCATTAGCAGCAAGATCGAGACAACTAGAAATCATCCAATAGGCGACACAAGGATAAAAGAGGAATAGACATAACCAAAACAAACTCCAGTATTCAAGGGCTTGTGGTTTGATCTTCCTTTGGTTTCCAAATTGTCGCATCACCACCTCTATCCTAAAAAAATCAAGTGGTAGCAAATGCTAGAATTCAAAAAAGAATGCACTCTTAAAGACATGGCAGGAATCAGAAAGATGAAAAAGACCCTTTATCCCACATAGCCAAGCTAGAGAGTTGCATGAACATAAGGATTCCACGTCAAAGTAGGCTAAGATGCATCTCAAAACATAGTTCCCTGCAAAAGGCAGTTACCTATCCTTTGCTAGAATTAAAAAAAGAGGCACTCTTAAAACACGACAGGAATCAGAAAGATGAAAAAGACCCTTTATCCCGCATAGTCAAGCTAGAGAGCTGCATGAACATAAGGATTCCACGTCAAAGTAGGCTAAGATGCCCCTCAAAACATAGTTCCCTGCAAAGGCAGTTACCTATCCTTAATCTAATACAAACTCTGGTACTGATGGGCTTGAAAGTTTTTAGCTTGCTTTGGGTTTCCCACCGCTCGATCCTAAAAAATCAATTGCACCATCTTGTGATAGCAAATGATAGATTTGCAAAAACATGCAATCTAAAAAAATGACAAATAAGAAAGATGAAAACCTTCCCATAAAACCAAGAAAAAGAGCTCTCGTCCCTCACGGGGTAGCCTAGTGGTAGAAAGGGGGAGATGATTGTGTACGGTCGTGGGTTCGAGCCTTGGGAGGAGCAACCTTTATTTAAGGTGATGTAATCCCCCCCGGTGATGATGACCCATCCGTTAAAGCAGGTACCTCTGCTACTATCTAGAATCAAACCCAGATTAACCTATCTATGAGTGAGTGAATGGCTCATAGGTTTCAGATAGTCGGGGCAAGCCCGAACCCTGAATTATCAAAAAAAAAAAGAAAAGAAAGAGAGCTCATGAACCTAAAGATTAGCTCCCTGCAAAAGGCAGTTACCGACACCTTAGAAAGATTCCACCTAAAAGTCAGATTACAATGCCTCGCACAACATAGTTCCCTGCAAAAGGCAGTTACCGACACCTTAGATTACTACCTATATAAATGAGAAAAAAAAAAAACGAGAAGTTCAAAATTTGTGTTTTTTCTGTTGTGGTTCTCTTTTCATTGACAGTCTTGACAACACATCCTGTTAAAAAAGAGAACAAGGAGACAGCGAGAGATCTCCCAATACACAACACAAAGATAAATACATTTAGAGGAGAGATATGCACAATCGAAACAAACTCTAGTATTTAACGGCTTGTGGCTTGAGCTTGCTTGGGGTTTCCACATCACCACTTCTAACCTACAAAATCAATTGCACCTTCTTGTGACAGAAATGCTATAATTGCGTTAAAAAAAAGCACTATAAAACCATGACAGAAATAAAAATGATGATGAAAAAATTTCGGAAACGAGACCCATTATCCCATGAAACCATTCAGAAGAGTTGCATGAACATAAGGAATCCACGTGAAAGTAGGATAAGATGCCTCTCATAACATGACAGAAATAAAAAAGATGAAAAAAAAAATTCGGAGACGAGAACCATTATCCCATGAAACCATTCAGGAGAGTTGCATGAACATAAGGAATCCACGTGAAAGTAGGACAAGATGCCTCTCTTAAAATAGTACCCTGCAAAGCGCAGTTACCTACATCTCAAGACTACAACCTATATAATGTGTCAAATAGAAAATAATTTCAAAAATCATGTTTATTCTCTTTGCATTGACGACCTTGACAACACCAACTAGAAATCACCCAAATGGCAACTCAAGGATAAATATACTTAAGGAGGAATAGACATAACAAAAAAAAACTCCAGTACTCAGCGGCTTGTGGTTTGATCTTCCTTTGGGTTTCCAAACTGTCACATCACCACCTCTATCCCGGAAAATCAATTGCACCATCACGTGGTAGCAAATGCAAAGAATTCCAAAAAGAAAAAGCACTGACATGGAAGAAATCAGAAAGATGGAAAAACCCTTTATCCGATGGTGACAAGCTAGAGAGCTGCATGAACATAAGGATTCCAAGTCAAAGTAGGCTAAGATACCTCCCAAACATAGTTCCCTACAAAAGGCAGTTACATATTATTAATCTACTACCTATAAAAATGAGGGAGACATTATAGAAATACAAATTTGAGTTGATTATCTGTTTTGATTCATTTTGCATTAACAGTCTTGACAACAAGTCCTGTTAACAACAAGAACATGGAGACAGCAAGAGATCACCTAACAAGTAAAACAACATAGTTCCCTGCAAAAGGCAGTTACCGGCACCTTTACTATCTATATAAATGAGAGAAGAAAGGGCAGTAGTTTAAGATTTGGGTTTTTTCTCTGTCATGATTCTCTTCTCGTTGCAGTCTTGACAACCTGTCCTGATAAAAACAGGAACAAGGAGACACCGAGAGATCACCAAATATAACAATACAAGAATAAATAAATTTAAAAGGAGAAATATGCACAATCGAAACAAACTCTAGTACTCAAGGCCTTTCGAGCTTGCTTTGGGTTTCCACGTCACCATTTCTAGCCTACAAAATCAATTGCACCTTCTTTTGATGGCAAATGCTAGAATTGCATTAAGAAAAAGGCATTATAAAACCACGACAAATCAAAATGATGAAAAAAATAAAATCCAGACCAAACCCTTTATCCCACGAAACCATTCAAGAGTTCTGCATAGCACATACGGAATCCACATGAAAGTAGTAGGTTAAGATGTCTCACATAACATAATAGCCTGCAGAAGACAGTCAACTACACCTTAGACTACAACCTCTATAAGATGACAAAACAGTTAAAAAAAAAATGTTCAAAAATCATGTTTCATTATCTGTTTTGGTTCTCTTCGCATTGACAGTCTGGACAACACATGACCTGTTGGCAGCAGTAGCAACATC
>JANTNU010000002.1:2147436-2159397 GCA_024752395.1 Erythroxylum havanense
ATTTTGTACCTTGATTATGGGAGAAAAATACCTTATATACGATTCATCGCTAGGTTTAGGTTTTACGTGGTTGCATGGGATATTTCCTTCTGCTAATGGGCCGGAAAAGAGCTTGGGTTTGGGATGCAGAGCTGATCTTCAACTAATGGACCGATCGGCCCACAAGTCGTCTTGACTGGGTCCGGGCCTAGAATGGTCGACCCGACCAGAAACCTTTGTACAATATTTCGTGAGGAAAAAAAAGGATTAATGTTTTTGAAGGAAGTAATTACATCAGATCAGGCTTTCAGTTTAGCCGGCTCAGCCGACATTGATTGTCTCCGACAGCCTAGAATTTAGATCCTTCTTATTTGGGTCAACGCGTATAACTGTTCGTTTTTTTTTGGATTATTATTCCAATGTCCTTACAGGAAGGATAAAAAAACAACACGCGATTATCCAACTGCTCCACAACCATCGGTTTGGGTTAGTTGCCCACTGGATTGAGACAAATACTATTAAATTTGAGACTGGCGGTAATAACTTTAAGGTAAGATTCGAACTTTATTGTTTTTTTAATGCCTTTTTATTCTGAATTATTGTAAAAGGTTTTTTTTTAATAATATCATAAATAAGAAAGCATTTTAAGTAATTATTAAATTATTTTAATAAAGTATGTTCCCATGATTAATAGCAGTATAAGCCTTAGTTAAATTTACAAGATGGAAATTTAAAATATTAATTTATTATCATAGTATTTTCAATAATACAAATAATGGTAAAAATACATTACTCTCCTATATTTTAAGTAATTTTTAAAAATTAATCTTTAAAATCATGAAATTTTTCTTTGGAATTTTTTAATTAAAATATCTTTTAAGTTTTTGTTGAAAAATAATAGAGAAACATGCGTATGAATTGATCAAATAGAATTACCCTAACTGTTAATTCTAATTTAAACTAATTAAATTCAAACTCAATTTGATATTTTAAAATAATTATAAAATTATTACTCCTAATCAAATTTAACTACTTCATGTTGAATTTTAGAATTGGGTTGAGTCTTAGTGATATTTAATTAATATATTTTTATCACATATATTTTATTATTATTTTCTAACATAAGTCTTTTAGAAGTTTGAAAAAATATCTTTATCATAAATTTACCTACTAATTATGTTTACAATTGTCAATGAGATTTAGTCAAAATCAACTAATTCAATACAAAAAAACTCCCGACTTTACAGAGGTTTGTGGAAGGTTATAATGTATACAGTCTTTTTTTATTTTCACAAAAAATTATTTATATAGCTTGAACATATAATCTTACACTTACAAACAAACAAATAAATTTAGGAGACATCTGGTTTTACTTCTAATTTTTTGTTTTCGTTTTCAATTTTTTTAAAAATAAAAACAAAAACTTATTTGATTGTTAATGTTAATGTAGTTGTATTTTGATTACTAATAATAATTATATTTTAAATTAAACTTAATGATAAATTATTTTTAATTAAATAAATTTATTTAATCTCTTATATAATATTTATTAATAAATTGTTAATAAAATTATGTTCTTTTAATAAAATAAATAATTTAAAAATTAAAATTTATTAGAAATATATTTTAATTATTAAATCAAAATTTGTTTGTATATTTATATAATTTAAATTTAATTAAATAATATATATTTGAAAGATAGTAAGGCAGATTATAAAAATAAAAAGTAGGAAACAAAATTTACTTTTTATGGTTTTCATAATTTTTAAAAACTAGAAAAAATCAAAACTAAAAAACAGAAACTAAAAATAAATTTAAAAATAAAAACAGAAAATAAAAAATAATTTGAGTTCTTGGTTAGGTATACATCCTTTCATGGTATATAATAAAGCCTTAGTTAGTTATATTAAAACTGTTCAAAGTCCTATTTGGATTAATTAAATATAGTCTTACATTATCATAATCAAAATTATTTATTTATATTAATTATTTAGACTTCAACTACTTTGGAATCTTTACCACAACAGCCGCTGATTCCCTCCACTTTTTCACCCTTTCACACTTTCACTAGTTTTTCCTTAAAAAGGTCGTTCTTTTGGTCTGCCTTTTTTTTTTCCTATTTTTTTAATTTTTTAAAGGGCGTTTTTGAATTTTGAGACTTTATAATTAAGATTTATGATTAAATAAAACCTGAGGTCAATTCTCTTCTTTCTGTTTTCACGTGTCATCCTGAAATAAAAATTAATTTATAAATATATAAATAAAATTTATTAAAACAAAATTAGAACATAATAACAAAAATTTGATGTAAATATTTAATTGATGAATGAATGGGTGGGCACAAAGTAACATACGAAAGGGGAATAACTACCCTGTGCCCAACATGAACCGCGTCAACCCCAACTTAAACCCGACTGCCACAATCAACACTGTAATTTGGGAATATAGAAATAGAAACTAAAAAGAAAGAAAAGAAGAGATAAAAGGTAGAATAACTTCCATAGCTTTTTACACTTTTTTTTTTTTTTTTTGAAGAGCATGGGGTCTTCTTGTAGAAGAATTACAAGAACCCCATGAAAGTCTTCAAATTCAGAGGAATTTAGTAGTTGATTAAAAACCTAAACTGGGTTTTTGATGATGCTTCATCAGAATCAACTTGGGTTTTAAGGAGGAAGGAAAGACGGAAAAGTTGAAAGCTTTTTTCTTTTTTTATTTTTTCATCTCGTCCGTAAACGTTTACTTGTCGAAATTTGACTTTGAAATTGCGTACAGTTCAAGTACTCCGTCCCAAATTCTTAGCGTATTGGCCTTACAATTCTTGACGTATCATTCTACCTGCGAAACAACATATTGAATTTAGAAGAATACCCATTCCTTGGAACTACAGATTATCTTGCTATTTCTTTGTTCTTCTTTCTTGTTCTCGTGTTGTGTGAATAATAGTTTATACATTTGTAATCAAAAAGAGGGGGAAAAGAGAGAGATATGCAAAGGACATTGGTTAAAGGTTATCTTTTCCTTTAGGGGACTGCATGATTTGAGGCTTTTCTGAGCTGATTGGGATCTAATCTGATCTGGGTCTTTTTCTGCTTAAGACTGTTTATCCTGCAAGTACTTCGTTTGTCAGAGGTGAGTCACCTCTCCACTATTTGATTCCTTCTTTTATCGCTTTATAACCTGAAATTACAACATTATGTATATTATGTAATATATTCAATTGGGATGTTGAGCTGGGAGAATATCTGTCTTTATCTTTCCATTGCATTTATACAAAAGAGTAGAAATTAACTTGGGCTGGTAACAACTTCCTTTGTTTGTAATCTAAACGTCCTGGAGCAGAACAATGCAAGGTTTGTGTTCTTTGTTTTACCATGACTTTATAGAAAGATTTGATACAGCAAGAGAAGAAAGTCAACTGCTCCGGTGACGGAGTTGGGATTTCTGGCAGCATCATATAATATGCCTGGATTGTAGGATGGTGTCGTTGATATTTGTTTTGGCTTTTATACTGCATTTCCTCCTCCTCCTCCTCTTCCTTTAGGCTTTATTTGACCCCACTATTCATGCGATTCTCCTTGCATTGTATCAACAAGCAAATAATGTTGAACCTTCATTGCTATGGAAACTGCTTGAAAGCCTATACTCTTTTTAGTCCTTGTGCACGGATTATTGATCAGGAACAGTCAAAGTCTTTGCCATGTTACTTAAGAGTGGTTAAACTGAACTTGACTGCCTTTTACATCCTTTGCTTTATGTTTTTCACTGTTTTGCAGGGAACACATTCATCAACTGTGAGCAGATACCCATACGGGTGATGGGTTGGCTTAGCAAAATATTCAAGGGGTCTAGCCATAATATCTCAGGAGGACATTATCATGGGAGCTACGGAGACAATCCTAACTTTAATGAACCATCTACTTCTGGGGTATTTCCCAGTAATACTTTCTTAAAATGCCTCTTTTACATCATTTATGCTAATTTGTTCTGTGTCGAAGATGCATCGAGCCAAATTTCTTGATTTTTGAGCATTACGTTATCAATGATCAGTTGAGGAATATGCTAATGCTTAATGACAATGACTTCCTTTTTCTTTGGATCTTGGACTTAGGATGTTTGGATGGAGCAGGAAAATGAAGATATAGATCGTGCAATTGCACTTTCCCTTTTAGAGGAAAATCAAGTCAGGAAAAATGTGATAGGTGGGTGCTCTGGCTAGTAAGATCGTACTATATATACTGTGACATTGTTGTTGAGCTCAGACTATGAATCACTGTATCCTGGAAATTCTTCATTCAACATTCAAAATTCACCTGTCAATCTCAAATCTACAAAGTGATTTCCTGGTGAGACATGCCAATGTCGTCAACCCTTTGCTCCAACTTGTTTTAGGTTTTCCTGATTTTGATTCTTTTTAGAGTGAAAATCAACAAAGCCCCTACAGGAGATGTTTATCATAACATATGTGATATTTCAATTGCACAGATTAGATTAATTTTGATATAGCATTGAAACCAGTTATTGCCATTAATATGAACAAGTATTTTGGTGTCTTAAATCGAATCACTGGTGACAGATAAGGAGACTCAACTGCAAGAAGATGAACAACTTGCCAGAGCACTCCAAGACAGCTTGAACGTGGAATCTCCTCCTCAGTATGGGCATGGAAATGCATACCAAGGGAATATTTATCAACCCATCCCTGTGCATTTTCCAATGGGGTTCAGGTACTACTCTGGTCTGGCTGATTATTCACGTTCAATACTTTATGTGGCTTTTAGGCGCATTCAACAACTTTGGGATATTGTATCTGCATGGTATTTGATTTCTCTCACTCTCTCTGCTTCTTTTCACTCGTAACTGCAATTTCTGAAAGTTCTTAATTTAAGTAGTGCCTATTTAGGCATCATTCATAAAATTTTTTTCTTCACATTTCTCTTTTTTTGAGTGGTATATATGCTTTCCATTTTCTCCTTTATAGCTGTGAATTCTAGCAATATAGTACAAACATAGAAAAGCAAATAATGAATGTGTATTTGGTTAGGATCTGTGCTGGGTGCAATTCTGAGATTGGACATGGAAGATTTTTAAATTGCCTGAATGCATTCTGGCATCCAGAATGTTTCCGATGCAGTGCTTGCAACCTACCAATTTCTGATTATGAGGTGCAAATTTAACTACCAATTAAGTATTGATGTACTATAATTTATGGCTAATTCTGTAAATGCCATGTTTGGTTTCTTAGACAGTTAATCATTTCCATAGAGTGCATCAGCTAACTCTCCAAATGTTCGTTTTACTACAGTTCTCAATGGGCGGCAACTTTGCTTTTCATAAATCTTGCTACAAGGAGCGCTACCATCCAAAATGTGATGTTTGCAATCACTTCGTGAGTATTTCTTTTGTATGAATAGTTAAGATCTTTTGTTGTTGATCCTGATGATTTAGCCGCCTGTGTTTCATTTACTTGCATAACTTTTAATTTTACTGCTTGTCACAATAATGCAATTGTAAAAAGTAATTGTGGTTCTGAGAACCTTTTCCTACTATTTTTAATATCACAAATGTGCCAGTGATGTTACAGATTTAAAGAATTTACCTACCAATTGTGGAAAAAACAATATGGTTAGAGCATCCTATAAATAGAGGGGTGCTTATTGTACTTTGACGAAATTTTGAATCTAAGTTTTGGAACAATAAATTTATGACTTGCTATCTTTGAAATTCTCGGAACTAGGAATTATAGTGGGAATCCAAGTTTTAATGTGTGTCTGTCTGTGGAGAGAAAGAATGGAGCTGGAGGGTCGGACATCTGAGCATCTTCCCAAAGTTTTATTGGAGGCTTCATGCTTTCAATTTATGAAGTGATTATGCAACTGCCATTTCTTTCCAACTCATTCACATACTTATAAAGTTTGGTTGCTTGGTGAATATGTATATTATGACAGATCCCCACAAACCTTGCTGGATTAATAGAATATAGGGCACATCCTTTTTGGGTTCAGAAATACTGCCCTTCCCATGAGCATGATTCTACTCCTCGGTGCTGTAGTTGTGAACGAATGGAGGTTAGTTTTGACAATTATTTATTCAATGCAATTTTCATTCTAAGGGAATCCAAGTATGTTATAATTTACTGCACTCGCAGCCACGAGACACAGGATATGTTGGACTTAATGATGGTCGAAAGCTCTGCCTCGAGTGCCTAGATTCTTCAATTATGGACACCAGTGCATGCCAACCCCTTTATCTTGATATACAAGAATTTTATGAAAGATTAGGTATGAAAGTGGAGCAGCAGGTTCCACTGCTCTTGGTTGAGAGACAAGCACTGAATGACGCCATGGAGGGAGAAAAAAATGTGAGGGCAACATACTGAGAACCTTACACTTCATCTATGACAAAACTTTCTGAAATTAGTGCTGTGGACATTGTTGTCTTGAAGCATATTCCACTTGCATCTGAAATGTCTTTGAGCAAAATAAGAAGGAATTATGCTTTTATTAAACCTTCTATAATGTCATTATATTGTTTTACAATTTCTGCGCTTGTTCTAAGTGTTCTTAGAAACTAACCAAAAAATTAGATGATTTTATGTTGTATTACATCTTTAAAATAACTATCTCAATACTCGATTTGCAATTGCACAAATATTTTTACTAAATTTACACAAAAAGAAATCATATTTGAACACAAATAGAACGATTTCTTTACATCTATATTCAGGAACATCTATGAATAAAGTATGTTAAGGTTGTAGTATCAGAATAGATTTCATAATGGTTATTCGCATGCAACATCTTTCCTTGTTCAATTCCCTTTAATTTTACCTTTTGAACTTTGAAATTTCTCTATCCTGGACAGGGTCATTATCACATGCCAGAAACCAGAGGACTGTGCCTTTCTGAGGAACAAACAGTTAGCACGGTAAGAATATATTTGAGGTCTTCTTTTAGCATTCTGCAGGAATGCGAATTGCTTTTAGATGGGAACATGTGATAGTTTTAGATAGTAGCTCAGATATTTTTATTACAATGGCCATGAATTACCAGATATTAAGGCGGCCAAGGTTTGGAGCAGGAAACCGAACCATGGACATGATAACAGAACCATACAGGCTGACACGTCGTTGTGAGGTGACAGCTATACTGATATTATATGGGTTACCAAGGTATTTCTCAAATTTTTGCTGTCACAAAATTGCAAAATAGTACATGGTGTTTCCGACTGTATGCTTGCTATAGTGTACAAGATATTTCTCTTCATTAGATGGACAGCGTCCGGGAACATCACCTGCTTTTCTTTCTTCATATTCATCTAATCAAGCAATTGACTGGTTCAATTTGAAGTGTACATGGGAATGTAAAATTTCAGTTCAGAACTTATTTTGACATTTGTTCTCCCATTGCATTTCAATTTCTGGGAATAACATTTAAGAGAGAGAGAACGAGTGAGCGAGTGAGAGCGAGAGAGAGGCAGATTCCATTACAGAAGGAGCTAGATTATGAAATTTCTTGAAATTCAATTTTCTTGTTCATCAATACGCATCTAGGACCAGACTGCCCCTCAAGATTCGGGGATTAGCAACCTTTACTATCCTTTAAATTCTCCACAATGGCCTGTCTAACTGTAAAGACTTGATGTTCATGTCTGTATGTTTGATCCTGATGAGCTTTATCTATACAGGTTGCTTACAGGGTCAATCCTAGCACATGAGATGATGCATGCATGGATGCGACTTAACGGTATAATTTAACTCTGAAAAAGAAAAGGTCTTTCTTGACTATCATAAATATCATAATAACATCTGCCCATTGGTTTATTGTAAGAGCAAAACCTGGAGATCTTCACTGACCATAAAACCTATCTGGTAGTCCATTGTTAAAGTTGGCACTTTTAACCATATTTTGGGATCTGATTCTTGATAGATGCTGACTTATTTTATACTTCCTATTAGGTTTTCAAACTCTTAGTCAAGATGTTGAAGAGGGTATCTGTCAAGTGCTTGCACACATGTGGTTAGAATCGCAACTTAGGTCTGGTTCGGGCAGCAACAATGGGGCATCATCCTCTACATCTCAGACCACAAAGAGGCACACAAGATCTCAACTTGAGGGCAAGCTTGGGGAATTTTTCAAGCATCAGATTGAATCAGATACTTCTCCAGTGTATGGAGATGGATTTCGAGCTGGTCAGCAAGCGGTACATAAATACGGCCTGCACAGGACACTTGATCATATTCGGATGACAGGGAGATTTCCATATTGAAATACCTTAAACCTGAATTTTTTGTTATACCTTTTTATTCTTTATTTACTTAGTTATTGCTTGCCATCCATGGTCAAGCACATAGGCACTTGATTCTTTAGACAGTTGTCTTCTGCGTTGATTTTTTTTGTCCTGTGGATAGAGGAGGCATTTTATGGTAGACGATTCAACAGTGTACTTTATACCTTGTCTTAGTGAATCATTTATCAATATCAATTAGTCCATAAACAATAGAATGGTGAACGTCTTCCAACATTTCATCCTAGGAGAAGTCTTCGGTCAACTATCTTTCGCCTTATCTTTTTGTTTTGTGTACGGAGAAACTTGATGTCATGATCACTTCTTCGGTGGAAAGTCATAGATGGGCTCCTTTGTCTTGCTATTGTGGTGGTCCAAAATTATCTCTTTTTTTTTACCGATGACGTCATTTTGTGTGCTCAAGCTACTACTAATTAAGCTAAGGTCTTTAACTTAGTCCTTAAGGACTTTAGTGCGGCTTCGGGTTTAAAAATTAATGTGAATAAATCAAAGTTCATAGTTTCGAGTGGGGTCTCTAGTTCTCAACGCAAAAGAATTGGGGAGATTCTTGGTGTTAAATCGACTGCACACCTTGGTCGATAGTTGAGTTTTGACTTGGGAGATGGGAGGAGGATTGCTGAAAATTTTAGACATTTGGTTAGTCGTATGAATCAAAAGCTATCTAGTGGGAAAGCTAGCCTTCTTAATATGGCTGGTAGAGTGACTCTTGCTAAAGTCACGTTGAATGCAATGCAGAGTTATTTAATGCAACTCACTTGGTTCCCTGACAAAGTGTGAACTGAAATTGATAGGATTGTCACTACAATAAATAATCAATTTACCGACAGAAATTTTCGTCTGTAAATGAGATATTTTCGTCGGTAAATTGAGATACCAACAAAATTTGGTGCCCGAGAAATCGGTCGGTAAATGTGCTGTAGTTAAAATTATCGACCGTCAAATTCTGTTGGTATTTTACCGACGATAACTTGTTGTCGGCGTCAATTTAACGACGGAAGAGGCTAAGTGAGATAACGTCGGTGAAATTTAGCAACGGATTAATGTCCGTCAGTGAACCGTAGGTGACCTAAACTAATTTTCTAACGATTTGGTTGACCGTCGGTAAATCTCGTAAACATTTCCGACGGAATATATTGTTATGTCATTATTATAATAATGTTATATTAAACATATAATTTTTTTATTTGTATTACGTTATATTATTTGTTCATAATATATCAATTTGTATATATAATTTGATGAATGGGAAAATTAATTAATAATATAACGTATAAAATATTTAATTTAATTATTAAAACATAACAAAGAACAAATCTTATGTTTTTTAATTGAAAACAAATGACAAAGATAAGCTAATGTCGTGGTGATCGTTGATGTTCTGAACTGTTAGGTCCCCTCTTTAACTGTTCCACCTCCTGCCTAAGCTGAGCCATCTGGTCCATATGCTCTTTCATCTTAGTCATCTGCTTCACCTCTGCTTTCATCTTAGTAAACCGCTCCATCTTTTCTCTCATCTTAGCTGTCTGCTTCATCTGCTCTATCGACTCTTTGATCTTTGATACCTGATCCAGCTCCTCCCTCATCTTCTCACTCATCTGCAGACTCATCTCTTCTCTAATCTTAACTATCTCCTTCATATGCTCAATACGTTGATTTACTAGCTGCTCCCTCAACGTGTCCAGTGTGACTTGGAGCTCGAATACTTCATTACTTTGAAATGGCCGAGTAGATGTTGCTGTACTGGATAGGGAAGAGCGCGAATAACAGGTGTTTACATATGAGCCTAGGCCGAAAATTCTTCCACAACAGTCCCTACCACCTACGACATCAAGATATGTCTAAGTCTCGTTCACAGGTTGTTTCTCCTGAGACTGTCGCTGAATATTTTGTTGTGTTTGGTCCTATTACGAAGCAATCATTACATTAGTAATTAAGGTATAATTGTTAATAAATTTAAAAGATGTATTAATTTCACTTACATTCAGCTCTCTACATTGAGTGTTGATGAAGGCGACACCATCATGTTTTTTCATGTGGGTGTGCAAAAATAGCTGGATAGGTGTAGGCTTGGTGTCCAATGACTTTTTCTACATGTATAACCTAAATTGTCAGATGTGAACTAGAATTTAAAATTTTTTTGGCAAAGTTTCCTCTATATATATGATATTTGCCCCCTGTTTAACAAAGAAAACAACTTCACACAGCCATATATGGCACCAGACATTTATATTATAATCATTATGTTCAATAAAGCGAAGCAAAATATATGCAAAACAGGTGTGAAATGTAGATACTTACTAGTCTATGTGCATGCTCGTTGTGGGTAATTAATCATCCCGTATGCACCGGAAGACTCGCACCCTCGGGCCTCTATGTCCGTTGGCCGAATTACGCTCTGATATGGACATTGCCGTAGGTGATGTCCAATACTCGGTCCAACGAGTCCAAATTTTCTCTGAAATATAACGCGATCGTGTATCAACCTTGCCTATCGCATTAATTAAGTCACGATATCGTATTTGAGCTTTCTTTTCCCACACTTTATACATGCTGGCGTCGAAATAAGAATCCCAATAAAATTCTTTCTTAAATAAAAAGAAAAAATAACAAAATGTTAAAATTTTGTTGAACATTGTGAATATAAAGCAATGTAACAAAAATTAAATATTATTTGTATCTCAAATTCCTGAAAGTAAAATTGCTTTGTAGTGTCAAATAAATTCTTCCACACACTCCAGTTCAATTCTTTGCTTAAACGACGAAATCATATTTCTTGAAGTTGGTCCAGACGGAACCAACCTAACATACCAAATTATGTTATCCTATGTAAAAATTGATAAAAGTAAGACTTGATAATAAGTAAATTATGAGTGCTTTGATTTCACTTATTGGTCATTGACAACAGTTACAAACTTCCTTCCATCAGGTTCGTTAGCGCTAGGCTGACGGACGTCTCCTGCTTCCGATACGATGATGTTGGATGATATATGCGTTGGAAAAAGGGATGTTGTAGGATGAGGAGCAGTAGGTGATGCCTCGTCTGCAACAGTCGGTGCGAGAGGTGGAGGAGGTGAGTCAGTCGGAGCTGCAGATTGTGACGAATCACCTTCACAGTAACTTCCCCTGAACATGGTTCTAAACCTCGGTCGCATGACGTCACGCTGTCTCTTTGATCTCATTAGTTTACTTAAATATCAATTTTTTCCAATTCTCTACAAGTATAATTAATACTTTGAAAGCAATATTTTATACAACACATAGAGAAGAAAATAAGGCAATATATATATATATATATGAAGGTTAACATAAAGAGTTTCAATAAATAAAATAAATTTCAAGAAATGGTAGGAACATAAAGAGTTTCAAAAATATATGAATGATGTCCAGTATCTATAATCAAACCATAGGTACATATAGCTGGTTTTGACACAATTGTTCATAGAGACAAACTTTTTTTTGAATTTATGGTTTAAATTATTAAAATAAATCTCTATATGGTATTAGTAACACATATGACATATTTATAGTCAATCCAAATTGTAATATAAGGAACTTCTCTAAATTTGAATGGAAACATATTAAAGAATTAAGGTTACTTTTGCTTCAAAACCTCAACTTTGAAATTTATATGATTGTGTTCATTCTTCTTATAGAAATGACATCTTTCATTAATCAATT
>JANTNU010000002.1:2164637-2176470 GCA_024752395.1 Erythroxylum havanense
TAAACTCTTGTATTTAACTCTTGTAACTTTCATCAATCAGTAAGTTCGATTTTCCTCAACAGTCACTGTTATCTTTAGAGAGGCATTGATGCTTCAGATTTGTGCAAGCACTGTGGGTTGGGTGTCAAGACAATTTCACACCTCTTTTGGGATTGTTCGAAGGTCAATGGCCTTTGGCAACGATACGCTAGCTTATTTTCATATAATATGTTGGTAAGCAATTCTTCCTTCTCTTCTTGGTTTAAAACTCATTGTTAAGATGGTTCGGTGTTGCGAAATAGTTGACGGCTTAACATCAGTTTTCTTGTGATTATTTGGTCAATTTGGTGTCTTCGTAATAGAGAAATTATTGAACATGTTGTGATCAATCAGTTTGTATGGGAGCATTTTGTTCATAATATGATTCACGATGGAATCATTATCTAGATTTGGATAGGGTTAGTTTGCAAAACAACGCTCGTCTGGTCACCTGGAAACCTCCAAGAAGCGCTGATGTTGCTTTGAATGTAGATGGTAGTGTACTGGGAAATCTAGGGGATGCGGGTATTGGTGGCGTCCTTAGAAATTGCCATGGTCATTGGTTGGGAGGTTTTTCTGAACTTGTTGGTCGGGATGTGAATATGGGAGTAGAGTTATTAGCTATTCGTACTGGTCTCCTTGTTGCTTGGAATCAGAATTATAGAGATCTTTGTTTATTTTCAGACTCATTAGAAGCTCTCCAGTGCTTGGAAAGTACAGATTGGAATTTTCATCCCCATGGTAACTTAATTGGCGATATCAAAGCTATTCTTGGTTAGGATTGGTCTGTTAGCTGTAAGCATATTCTTCGGGAAGGGAATAGTGTGACTGATATTCTGGCTAAACGAGGAAGCCATGGACGGGAACCTGTTCAATTTTGACGCACTCCTCCTGCTTTTGTTGATGTTGCTGTTCTTGGTGATGCTGTAGGCGTCATGTTTGTAAGGGACTAGTCTCCTTTTCTTTTTCCTTTGCATAAAAAAAATCCATATGGATAAATTTTGGCCTAGTTGATTATCTTAATAACAAATCTTGATTGCAAAATTTTGTCAAGTCGTGTTTATGATGAGCGGATTTGAGTTTGAGTTTATCGGAAATAGTCTATTATTAAGTGGGGTATGAACCTTTTTTCCTTAGAAAATCTTAGGGTCTTGTTTGGTTGACACGAATTTTTACTTGAGAAAGTAATATTTTTCCTAAAATTTATATTATTATATTTGATTCTTTTTTTGAGTAGTAAAGAAAGTAAAAACTTTCCTAAAATAAAAAAAAGTAGTAGTACTTTATTTGGATTCTAAATCTCAGCATCTCCTCACTATTTAGATTACTTTTTTCAGAAGTTTAATTTAAAAAATATGCTAGCCAATTTAACCATTCGTTCTCTGTTAACCCCACGGCAATTCAATGTTGTATTTATCACAAATTCACTTAATCATCCATTTGCATTGTGTGGCATTTTCGATGAAAACCAGATAGAAAATAATCACAAGTAAGAGAATCGAAAAGATTGACGGAACCGGAATTACATTAGAAACAGACAATATTGTTCTGATGCACTAGGAACAAAGAGAAGTGCAAGAGACTAGCGAATTCAAGACATCATTTGTTGAAATTCATGGAAATCTAGTACCCCATTCCCATCAAGATCAAAAGCTCGTATCATGTTCTCACACTCTTCCATTGATTTTGGATCGCCAAAACGATTAAGCATCTTCTGTAAACCTCTTGGCGTAATGCACCCATCAACATCTTGTGCTTCGTAAATCTCGAATGCCCTTTTAAGATCATCCTCTTCAACTTCTTTATCCCCTCCCACCAACTTCAAGAACTCGCTGAACTCTAACAAACTATCACCATTGACGTCGAAGTCGTTAATGATCTTCTGAACTTCGTCACTCGGCATGCGCTCTCCTATAGAAGCGAAATAAGCACCAAGCTCCTCGCGCGAAATCTTCCCATCACCGTCTGTGTCAAAATGGTTAAAGACATTCAAGAGCTCTTCTTGGTTTCTGCTTCTTCTGGGTGTAATGGAAGGTGAAGAAGGAGCAGAAAGTAGTTTGGTTTTTGCATGGCGACGAGAAAGACTTGACTTCAGTCTTCCACTGGCAAACCATTTAGAAACCTTCGAAAATCTGGGACTAGACGTTGCCATGAAACTTTGTGCATAAAGGTCACGGAAATACAGATGATATATAATGCCCAGATTACTGAAAACAGACACGATATGGTATATGAGAAAGTTCACCGTAGCTTCACGGTTTCATTGAAGTTAATGAGATCCCTTTTCAAGCTGGATTTCTGACTAGATTGATGGAAGTTCAGTTACAGCTGGTAGTTGATGACTAACTGCCTTGTAAATTAGACAAGACATCCAAGTTTGGGATCATCTATGATATCCCGCAGCCTTCTCTTGCCTGCACTAGAAAAGGTCTCTACTCTGCCGTCAATCAACAATGCATGTGAAAAATGGAATCTAAAACCTAAAATCCGAGAATTGTTCAAATAAACAAGAGATTTTTTTCTTTTGTAGTAATAATAATAATAATAGCCTCTAGCCTGACTCTAAAATCTAATTATACCTTTTTCTATATTTTTTATCATTTTAATAACTAAGAAATATTTGATGATATTGAGAAAAACAATTCATCAACTATTTTTAATTATTGTTTATTCAATTAAATCGCATTTTTTGATTTTTTTTTTAATAACAAGAAGCCTTAGAAGGTAAGATAGAAATGACATCCATATGTAAAATTTGCATATCTACTCTCAGAAGTGTTGAGTGTTCAATCATATTTTTTAGACTTTCGCCTTTATTATTCATGGGAATGACAAATAAGTGAAGACGAAGTGGATGAACGCGGCCGTCTAGAGTGTTACAAGGCCTTGTCTTAACTTACACGACCGTATGGATTAACTATGTAAGTCTCTATAAATGTGTGAAAGAATGTGTAAAGAACGAAGACATACATGATTGTGCTACACAACTGTGTGAAGATATAAGGTCGTGTGAGGAGACCACATAATTCAAGATCGTATAACTCTCTATAATTGTATATAATTGCAAGTGAAACAATGCTGAAGATACACAATCACTTGCATACAAAAAACTTATTTTATGATATAAAAGAGAAAACATGTATGTTTTTGTAAAGAGTGTAATGATAACGTCTAAAAATGAGGGAAAATAGGCAGGGAGGGTAAACAATATTGTATTATCATCTTTGCTTGATTTTGTTTTAGATTGGTTTGAGTGTTTGTTGATTGTGATATCAACCTTAGTTTAGTTTCAATCCTAAAACTTTGTGAGATAACTTGTTGGTGTGGGGCGAGTGATCAACTTTTTGTAAATTCTTATTGAGTTTACCAGATTTGCCTATCAGTTTGTTCCGTAATTTTTTCTTCTAAATCTTAATGTTTATTTCATCGTTAATTTTGTTAGTGCAAATTAAAAGAATTTTTTATTATTGTTGATATTTGATTTATTTTTGATAGAGTTGTGTTATTGTAATATCAATTTAGATTGAATAAGATATAATGAACAAAGCCAACTCATCGTTCTATTAATTATTTAATTCATTAATCTAGATTGAACCATTAAATACTTTTTTTAATAATTTACTTGTCAACAACAGGCCATTCTTAAGAGATGAGACTAGATAAATATGCCTTAAACGTGTTGAAGCATCATCATCTTTGGTGAGCTACTTCTCGAACTTGCACTAAAGCCAATCCCCTACGAATCTAATACCATATCCATCAATATGATGGTCATGTCTCTTTTGAGACAATGACTTAGTAAGAGGATCTGCTACATTTTCTTCAGTGGGAACTCGCTCTAATGTTATGTCTTTCTGCTTCACTATCTTCCTAATTAAGTGAAACTTCTTGAGTACATGTTTGGATCGTTAACAAGACCTAGGTTTTTTTGCTTGCCCAATAGCATCGTTGTTGTCACAATACAATACTATGGGCTCAACAATGTTAGGAACCACTTCAAGTTCAGTGATAAACTTCTTGATCTAAACTGCTTCCTTTGCCACCTCTGACGCTAAAATTTACTCTACTTCGGTCATTGAATCTTCAATAGTTATTGTTTAAAACTCTTCCAACTAACTGCACACCATAAAGAGTAAAAATATACCCTGACTGTGATCTACTATCGTCTTAATCAGATTAGAAATTGGCATCTAAATGACCCTGAACTTTCAGCTCAGCTCCTCCATAGACCATAAAAACATCTTCAGTCCTTCTTAAGTACTTCAAGATTTTTTCACAGTTGTCCAGTGACCCTCATCAGGATTAGCTTGATATCTTCTTGTTATCCTCAAAGCATAAGCAACATCTGGTACATAGCATTGGATACATGATTGATCCAATTGTCGAAGCATATGAAATACAATCCATTTTATCTATCTCCTTTTGTGTATGTGGACACATACTCTATGAGAGAGTAATCCCATGCGATATGGGTAAGAATTCCCTTTTGGAATTCTCCATGTTAAACCTCTTTAGTACTTTATCTATGTACGTGGATTGAGATAATCCAAACAACCTTTTTGATCTATCTCAATATATCTTTATACCTAGTATATAGGCTGCTTCTCAAATATCCTTCATGGAAAAGTTCTTAGATAATCATATCTTAATAGACTGGAGCATTGAAATGTCATTTCTAATAAGCAATATGTCATCCACATAAAGCACTAAGAAAATGACTGTACTCTCACTTACCTTCTTGTAAACAAAAGGTTCATCCATATTTTTGATAAAATGAAACTCTTTGATTGTTTCATCAAAACGGATGGTCCAACTCTGCAACGCTTGCTTAAGTCCATAGA
This sequence comes from Erythroxylum havanense, assembly GCA_024752395.1. Classification (NCBI taxonomy): domain Eukaryota; kingdom Viridiplantae; phylum Streptophyta; class Magnoliopsida; order Malpighiales; family Erythroxylaceae; genus Erythroxylum; species Erythroxylum havanense. The sequence continues at coordinate 2,169,497 of JANTNU010000002.1, forward strand.
TGGACCTTTGCAACTTGCATACTTGAATAGGAAATTCTTTGGATTCAAAACCTTAAGGTTGTGTCATATACACTTCCTCTTGAAAATTCTCATTGAGAAATGTTGTTTTGACATCCATTTGTCAAATTTCATAAGCATGATATGCTGCCATAGCCAATAAAATCCTTATGGATTTAAGTATTGCTACTGGCGAAAAAATTTCATCAAAATCAACTCATTCTTTTTGTCTGTAACCTTTCACCACTAACCTTGTTTTGTACGTATGTACATTTTTATCCGTGCTAGTTTTTCTTTTAAAAATCCATTTGTACCTAGTAGGTACTATACCTTCAGGTACATTAATCAAATCATTCAATACTTGGTTAGTGTATATGGATTCCATTTCAGATTTCATGGCTTCTTGCCAGTTTAAAGAATCGATGTCTGATATTGCTTCTTTAAAAGTAGTAGGCTCATCATCTATGAGTGATACGTATCCTACTAGTTCGTCACAGACTATTTGTCTTTTGAACTCTCTGTTGTACATCATATGTATCAACTTGAGATTCTTGTTCCATGTCAACGTGAATTTGTGGTTTTTAAACTTCTCTAAGTTCAACCTCACTCCCACTACTTTTTTTAGAATAAATTCTCTTTCTAAGAATGTAGCATGTCTTGAAATAAATACCTTTTGCTTAATAGGACAATAGAATTGATAACTGAAGCTTTCTTTTGGATACCCCACAAATTTGCATTTATCCGATTTAGCTTGAAACTTATCAGATATAGCATGCTTCATATAAGCATCACATCCCCAAATTTTTAAGTGTGATAATCCAAGTCTTCTACCAGCCCATATCTTATGTGGTGTCTTATCAATCGATTTAGATGGAACTCTATTCAGAAGATATATTGCGATTTCAATTTCGAATCCCCAAAAAGATATAGGAAGGACTACATGACTCATCATGGAACGTACCATATATAATAGTGTATGACTCCCCTCTTAGAAACTCCATTATATTGTGGAGTTGCAGGAGGAGACTATTGTGAGAGAATCTCATTCTCTTTTAATTAGCCAAGAAACTCATGTCCTAAGTATTTATCACCTCGATCTGATCTAAGTATCTTAATAATTTTGTCAATTTGTTTCTCAACCTCTAGTCTAAATTCTTTGAACTTTTCAAATGATTCAGACTTTTGTTTCATCAAGTACACATAACCTTATTTTGAGTGGTCTTCTGTAAACGTAATGAAATATGAGTATTCAACTCTAGCATTTATGGACATAAGTCCACATATATCTAAATGTATTAATTCTAGTAACTCACTAGCACGTTGTCCCTTTCCTTGAAAGGGTAGTTTGGTCATCTTTTCCAATAAACAAGATTCACAAATTTCATATGATTCATAATCAAAAAGATCAAAATATCCTTCTTTATGTAATTTTGTGATTCTAGTTTCATTGATATGACCTAACGTACAATGCCATAAATAAGATAGAGTTTGGTTACTTAATTTAGTTTTCTTACTATTTATGTTAAGAATTGGCTTTTCTAGATCTAACTCATATAAACTATTTGTTAATAATCCAGATCCATAATAAATATCATTTTTATAAAAAAAATAACTGTTATTCTTAATTATAAAGACAAATCCATTCAAATCCATATGAGAAATAGAAATGATGTTTCTTGTAATAATAGGAACATAATAACAATTATCAAGTTCTAATATAAGGCCAAACGACAAAGATAAACTACAAGTCCCTACAACTAATGTAGCAACTCTTGCTCCATTGTCAACTCGTAGGTCGACTTTGTCTTTCTTCAATGATCTACTCTTTGTTAACATCTGCATGTTATTACACAAGTGAGAACTACAACTAGTATCCAATATCCAAGAATGTGGACCAGAAGTAGAAAGATTGACCTCAATCATAAAAATAAATGAAGAGACAACTTCCTTCAGTCTTTTATCTTTCAAGCTAGCAAGATAAGATAGGCAGTTTCTCTTCCAATGTTTGTTGACTCTGCAATGAAAACATGTACCCTTGTCATTACTCTTCTTCTTGACGCCTTCTTTGACTTTGACTACATTAGTAGAAGCCTTCTGTTTCCTATTATTATTCTTCTTAAAGCTCTTTTCTTGCTTTCAGAAGAACTAACAATAAGTATAGAATTGGGTTCCTTTTTAAGGCACCCTTCCGTAGTCTTAAGCATGTTTAATAGTTTCAGTAGTATCATGTCCTTTTGATTCATGTTAAAGTTCATGACAAACTGTGAAAAACTCGAACTCAAAAACTGCAGCACCAAATCAACGCTTAACTCGTAGCCAATGACAAAACCTAATTAGGCCAATTTTTCAATTTACCCAATTATCTTCAGCATATGAGCGTTGACTGAAGATCCTTCTGTCATCTTGCATTGAAATAGTTCCTTGGAGATTTAATATCTCTCTACTCTACTTTGTGCATCAAATAACTCCTTAAGATGCAGTATCGTAGTAGGTGCACCCATATTCTCATGCTGCCTTTGAAATTTAGGAGACATACAAGCTAATATCACACATGTAGCTTATTTAACGTCATCAATATAACGTTGATATTTTCCTCAATCTTCATCAGTAGCATCTGAACAAGATTCAGATGGAACAGGAGTATGAAGAACATACAATTTCTTCTCTTATCTAAGAACTACTCTTAGGTTTTGTAACTAGTTTGAAAACTTGGATCTAGTCAACTTGTTAGCATATAAGATGCTCCTCAATATTAGGTTGGTACTTATCTTCAAATTCAATAACCAAAAAAAGCATAAAAGGAGCATATATTAGTTTATATCCAAACATCAAATAAAATAAGGACTTTTTTAAAATATTTGATTACTTCCACTATTTTTTACAAAATAATAGCCCTCACTATTATATCAAAAAATTATCAAAAATTTTCTTAATGGGCTAGGATCCTATTTAAAATTAATAGATCTTGAGTTTCCTCAACAAACCAACTAAAAATAAATTAGGTAGAAAATAACTTTTCAATCACATCTCATGTGACTCCTACGATCATTAGGTGACAACTTTTGTCAAAACATATCAAATATATTATTCCTAACCATGTCTCTAAATTTATATGATCATGAGTTTACTCATCTAAATTATACAATTTTAGTTAAGTAAAACCCATTAATTTAAGATAAAACATATCCGGGTTAAAGTGACCTCGAGTTTACTCAACAAGTCAACAATAAATAGAATTTTAGTTTTATTTTCAAATAATAGAAAACAACTATCATGTTCATAACGTGTACTTAATATTTTATTGAGGGATTTAATTTTTTTAAAAAAAATCAGTCTCATAAAAAATATAATCTCATTATATTTATAATTTCAAACACAATCCAATTATGAAAGAAATTATTTAAAACTATTGCTTGATTCTAATTATTGATTTGATAATAAATTTAATTTAATAATTCAACTCTTGAAAATTAAATTAAATTCCAAAATTTTGCCTAATAAAAAATTCCCTTTAGAACAATTTTCAAAAATTAGTAAAACACTTTTCAATTTTATTAGTAGTTGAAATTAATTTAATCTCTATTAAATAAATTAAAAGACAATTTAGGGTTTTTAACAACATTTAAAGAGCACAAAAAGGAGTTTGGGGTGTGTTTGGCACATTCACGCGCCACAGGGTCAATAGAGGGTTGACTGGCGGGTGTAATGCACATGCCAGCCAACGTCTGCGAAGGATGTTTCTGGAGAAGGGTGGGCGCGTGTCCCACACAAGCCATCGTCTTCTCCAGAAGCTTCCACCGTCGTCCCACGTTGCTTCATCTTTTCAAATTGCTTCCACCGTTTCTCTCACGTTTCCCTCAAGTGTACCCACGTTTGTGCCATCAATCCACGTTTCTGCTTCATCCTCAACCGTTAGGTCTCCAACCGACGATTCCCTAATCGTAGCCACCTGCATTTGTCATTGCCTGCCTTCCTCGGACTGCCCAAGCAATGTCATCTATGGCATCACACATGGGCGTTTAATCGCCCTAGTGACACCAACTGATAGCGTCGCCTGCAACCCCATCTAGTGTCGATGCCAACCAGCGGCATCGTGATGGACATTGTCGATAGCATCAATGATTTCCATAGATGGGCGATGATTGTCCATCTTGTTCGGTAAACACAAAGTCAAAACACGCAAAAAATAGAATCAAAATATGGCATAAACACAAACATGGTTAACCCAAAAAAATTAGGGCTTTCATCGCAAACACAGAAGCTATAGAATACGATACAATAAAGCATAACACAAAACCGAGCATGGAATGAGCAATATATAGGTTTCAGAAACCTAACAAAAAATTCAACATCGCAGATGCAAATCTTAGGTTTTCGAAACAGATAATAGGTGCGGTAGACATTTGGGGTTTTCAATCAAAAATGCAAGGCAAGCATCAGAGGGAGGCAGAGAATAAAACTCCAGATGGGAAAAGATGCAATCGTGCATAAACAAAAGGGCCTCGAAAAACATTTTTTAGAAATCACATACTTTGTGGAATGTGTGGAAACAATTTCCATAAATTAAACTCACACAAACCCAGAACAATTAAGGATTTCAGAAACCCTAGAAACGCAAGATTGACAAAACACTTTTCATAACCATTGTTTATTAAATTGTACATGCATAGAGAAGTAAGTTCCAAAATCAATAGGATTTTGATTCCATATGTGGGCATTCCATAACAGAACACACACAAGCAGAAAGAACATATGTTCGATGAACACAAACAAATAGGAAATTATTTATAGTCTTGAAATAGCTTCGTGTAAGACAAAACCCGAAGTATAATTAATCAAATCAACAATAATAAAGCCTCTAATTCAAGATTAAAAATTAAATGAGGCTCTGATATTATTGTTAAAATCCAATCGTGATCAAATCATTGACGCAACGGAAAACAAAAAATTATCCTGATAATTGATTAAACTAAAATGAAACACAAATCGATTTAGAAATCGTACCTTGTTCGCTTTCCATTGAAAAAACTTCGAAACCTTTTCTGATTGATCAATCATCAACTATCCAATTGTACATCCTCTGATGGTATCCATAGAGCAATTCCCAAACTGCTTTGAAAGGAAGAAGACAAAAAGTGCTAGCTTCTAAAAAACTCTTCCCTTTAAATAGAAAAATCATGACAATCTTTCATTAAAATTAAATCTTTTTAATTATAATTAGAATCAAATTCTAATTCTAATTAATTTAATTTTAATAAAATCAAATATCTCTTATTTGATTCCAAAGTTTCTCAAACTTTATAATTAAGTACAACTTAATTAAATTGATTTTTCTTTCACAAATTGCTTTTTAATGTGTGACTCATTAGGTTCCTAATAACTTGACAATAATTATAATTCTAATTCTAATTCACAATTAGAATTAGATAAATTAGAACTTCTTTTAATTTATCTTTAATTCTTTAATTAAATAATTTATAATCATAAATCATGATTGATGTCTAGTCATATGTCAAGATTACTCAAATATCAAGAATGTCAAAGTGATTGACTTAACCTATCCAAGCATGACTATAATGTATAATATAATCCTTTCGTCATGCAATATTCTAATTGGACAGAGTATGGATATAGTGTCTACTCATATTATCCAATCATGTTCATTCTTGATAATTAGTAATTGATTTATAATTGAAATTTGAATTTTTTTTTCAAATATTAATTCACTCTAGTCAGAAAATTCTATAAATCATTATTAATCAAGAACAGTAAAATATTCTCTTTAATTACTTTAGAGTGACAAATTCTATATTTACTTACTCAACTATCTACATATGGTTCATGTTGTATCCAATTACTACCCATTAAACTATCCTAGGACGATTCATAAGTAACATCAAAACACAGTAATTTTCATATTAGATATCTTGGTGATCTCAATTCTGATGATCAATTATACAACCATCATTATGAATTAATCCATAGACACATAAGTAATATTTTATTTAAAATTCTCATAATCGGGTCACTTCAGTGACTTTTTTTCCTAATAATCACCCACACATTAGTTTAAGTATCTATATACTTTAATTTATGAGATCAACTGCTTTCTTCATAAGAAAGAAATATAATGTGTGCTAGTTTTACTGTTTCAACAATATCTTGTTTTCATGAAACTACAACTAGGAGCATTTAGGAATAACACGTAAATGTAAACTGAATTTCATAATTATAATCTCATCATAATTTCAATTACATAGTAATTATTTCAAGGATTTTATCTTTAGCATTAAAACATAAAATACTAATTAAATTAATACATAAAGATAAATAATATCTTTTTGTTAATTCAAAATAATGTTATACATTAATTTACAATCAATTGATTAGCTGCAAGCATATAAATTATCACTCGACGCGGTATATCACAATTCATAAACACTAGTTGACTACACCCCAGCGCCTGCCTGAGTTTCTTCAAATCTGTCGTGCTATTGTAAGTTCGTAGAAACTACGAAGTTGTACTGGCCTGGATACTTTGTACATGCAAATTTAAATAAGGGAATTGAAAATTTTACTAGCCCTTTTACATTATAGAATGGAAAATGATGATTGAAAGGAAGCATCAGCCATATGGATGTTTCGGCAGAGCGTAGACATGCAATAACTAACAAACGCATTCCACCTTCTGACCAAAGGCTCCATTTGTAAGATGTAAAACCGTAGGAAGAAACGAGAAACGAGAAACATCTGTTCGTACACATTTGGATCAAGTTCAATAGTTCCTAATTTATGGGAAGAGGCGGCTCACTTGGAATCATAAAACTATTGTTCACGTAATTCAAGTGGAAGGGAAAAACAAATAGGCGATAAAAGGGTGTCAGAACTTAAAGCATCTCCAAGTAGCGACCGTATATACAAAATTTAATATAACAGGGCTTGGAAGGTTAATATATCACTGAGCTTTAAATAATTTT
>JANTNU010000002.1:2177652-2194310 GCA_024752395.1 Erythroxylum havanense
TTAATTTATAAATTATAAAAAATATTAAATTAAATTTAAAATTTGATTAATTTTATTATTATTATTATATTAGTCCACATGCGTATTAATGCAATATTAAACATCTTATATAATAAAGTTTTTTCTATAAAAAATCCTTGCAATAAATTATACAATATATTACATATGTGGAATTATTTGTTTTGATTTTAACAACTTAATTTAATTGATTAATTTACTAAAACTGTTTAATTAATTTACAAATTATATATATATATATATATATTAACTATGAGCTAATGCAATCAGCTAATTGTCAAATATATCATATTTAATTAATTTATTAAAATTAATTTATATATTATAAAAATATTAAATTAAATTTAAAAATGAATTATTTATTATTATTATTATATTAGCCACGCAAAAGAAAATAAAATTTTAAATATATTATACCACACGCCTCTTAGCCTCCAAAACTTAAATAATGTGCCGTACTTAACACTTACATCCTTAAAACGCGTACGACGTGTCGTCCTGGTGATACGTCTTAAAGACATACATAAGCATAAGGTACAGATCTGCTTTAATGATGTTCCGCCGCTCTTTTCACACTGCCACCGACAGTTCCTTTTGCTCTGAAATTATTGAATAGTATATACATTCAAACCATATAAAATTTCAAAGTCCTCGTTGTTGACCTAATTGCTTATAATGGAAGCCACCATTTACTAATCTTTTTGCTTAATAATCAATTCCAAAAATCATGAACTTCGTTTCCGATTGATTGTTTCCAAGGTTGGCGCTAAAGGCTCTGCACATGTCAAAGGTGTTTGAAGATCCAACGATAGCTGGCATGGGAATGATTGATAAGCAAGCCATTTGGAAGGTGGCACCAAAGTTCCTTCACTAACCAATATTTACTTCAAACAAAATAATCATTTATAATATGGTTTGTAAGAATCTAATCGGTTGGCAGTGTATCTTTCCAGGCTTTTACCAAGTTTGGCTTCCACTTAAAGAATGAAAAAGTTTGGTTCTTTGGCTGGTGAAGGAAGCTTACTGGCATAACTATTTATAGTCATCTGGTTAGAGCGAAGCTAAAGAATTAATTCATAGTTGGCATGTTAATTATTTGAAAAATAGAATTTAGTGAAGACAGAAGAACAATTCAAAAGAAAGAGCTCGAAATTGATATTTTCCTCTATACAAAAAGATTAATACAATGAATGAATCGTACATTCAACCTAGACATGTAGTAGGTTGATTTTTGCCTTCTGGGTTCTCCTTATTGCAAGAATTAAAGAAGAAATTAAGGATAGAATTGAAGCATATGAACATTTGTATAGTAATCTAGAACAGCACGCCTAAAATCTAAACTGTAATCTCTTTGAACCATTTCTCAGGAATCCAACGAAAATGGAGTCTGCAACAGATCGTATGGAGCCCAGAGAGCATCCAGAGGACAGGGTCTGTTGGCATCTAGTCTAGCCCAGGGTTTACCTTTACCACTCCAATGCAAGAGACTAACAGGACCAGGATGCAAATCTCTGCATAACCCTCTGAAATTGTCTCCACCAAGACCATGTTGGTTCCATCTATGATCAACTGGCACGATTTTGCCTGCAAAAACTAGCAAAAATGGAGGCAATGAACCCAAGTTGTAGATTCTCATTCTCTTTTGAAGCTCCATCCATTCTTCAATCTTTGCAGTATAATCACCCTCTCTCCATCGGCCAAGATCAATAACCATCACCCCAGTGTTAAAGTAACAAGCTTTCCTATCTGCAAACGTCAATGACAAAGCATGGTTTGACCAGAAAGTTGGTGTAAAATACGAAGTGAAATTCGCATTGCAATGCTCTGGAGCTGCAAGAACCGACTTATCGCCGAGTGAGGTGGCGGCGAGTTTGGCAATGTCGTCGACGAGGACGAGGTCCGAGTCAAGGTACACTACTCGTCGAACGCATAGAGGAAGTATATTAGCCAAATAGCTGCGAGCGTAATTCAGAGGGCAATCAAGAGCTGAACGTATCGAAGTAGAGATGAGTCTGGACACAGACGAGTCCTCGAAAGTGTAAACCCGGAACTTGAGGTAAGGGAAGGTAGACGAGACGGTGGTGTGAAGAAGTGACGCGTTGGCAGACGCGGCGGCGACGAAATGGAAGGCTATGTTTTGAGGACAAGAAGTATGCTGCAAAACGGAGAGGATCGCCGCTAGCGAGCCGCGGATGTAAGCGGAGTCAAGGGTCATCGCCACGTGGACAGCATGATGATCCGAACAGAATAGGTCGTTCTCACCGTCTGATGAATCGGAGTAAGAGTCATCCTGAACGACGGAAGGGCAATCTGGGGAGTTGTAGAACTGAGGAGCTTCTCTGAACTGTTGAGTTAAAGGTAAAGCAAAGGTGTAGGTGGTGAAGGAGCTATGGAGGAAGAGAAATGTGAAGAGTGTTGTTAGTCTAAGGAGTTGAGGAAATGGCATGATGGGGTTGTTTCAGTTTCTAAGATGAGAAGAAAGTGAAAGGAAAGTTGTGTTGTGCGTGAGTGATTGGAAGAGAGGAGTCTGAGGTCTCTCTAGATTTTATTACGTTTCTGTTCCATTCCAACTATTATTACAATAGTATCTTCAAAAAATAATAATGTAAAAAAATTTTTTAGCCTATAAGATATTTCAGAAGGGTTCTAATTATAAGAAATTACCTATAAGTCATTTATATCTAGACTAATCTTCGATCGAATCGGATAGGTCTCTTATGGAAGGCAAAACTCTGATCCTAAAAAATATAAAGTAATAATTAAGTAACATATTTGAGTGTTTATACATTTTAATTTATTTTTGGTCTTAATTATTTTTATTTTTATTGCAATTGGAACACAAATTTTCTTAAATTAAAAGACTTATTTTATCAATTGAACTATTTTTATATAAAATATTTAAATAATTTATGAACCTTTTTTTAATTGGTTTTTTAGTAGAATAAAACAAATTGGTTTCTTAACAAACATATTCGGTGCACAAAGTTCCTCGCTTTACATAGATCTAGAAAAGGTCATAACATACATTAAAAAATTTATATTTTTATAAATAAATTATTTTCGTGAGAAAAAGAACAACTTTACTAATTGTAGTCACCCTCAAACCAAATATAGTGCAATACTTCAACCACTAAATTGAACACCATTGATTTTGTAGAGGGTAATATGTGTTTCTAGGTCTAGTCAAATGAGGCTTGATGGATCCTCGTAAGGTAGTGCATCTCCCTCCAACAATGCTTGATGCCGAATTTGAAAAGGATGCCACACGCATTCCTCTTTAAAGAACGAGTGGTTCTCGTGCTTCTGGACTTGGAGGTGTTTTAACTTAAATTACTAAACAAGTCTTGAGAAGAGAGTTGGATTTTGTGATTAAATCAACTCCTACCAACCTCAAAGGGTATAGAATGTTTAAGATATTCAAACTTAGGTAGTAAATCTGACTTTATGTATGAAGTATGTATTCTCAATAAATATAATTTATATCAATTATACATTCGTTTGTTTCAGAGTAAAGAAAAGGGTTGTGTTGAAACTTTTGATGCTTGGGTAGCAATCTCTGGCTTCGCATAAGTTGAAGCATCCAACTCGATGAAAACTACGTTGGAGCGACCAAACAAGCTTGTTCTGTAACCAAAAGACTTCAAATCCTCTTCTTTGTTATTCACATTCCTTCACTCTTCGGATGATGACGACGTAGACAAGTAAGCATCACAGCTAATACGCATAATTCCACCCTCCTTGTGCTACAGATTGCCGTTTCTGTTTCGTACAAAGAATAGGATATTACGACTTGCTCTGGTTATGTAACGAAATTAAGTAACTGAACGAACAAGCTATGAAAGACTGAGGACGAAGAAGATTGTCTTCATGGTACGTTGTGAACTGAACTGAACTGAGCAACCTGGCCGTGTTTGTTTGTCTTCGTGGTCGTGGGTAGGCAAGGGCTAGCAGAAGATAAAAGTTTTTCTTTTTTTAACGTAAAATTTCATCAAAAAAGGCCAAAACGTACGTATAACTGCCTAATATTACCCTGTTTTATTTTATCTCATAAAATCTCAACCATTTATTTTATAGGACATATGCGAGACCTACATAAGACCCACATAAATAAACGACTGAGATTTATTAAACACAATAAGACACCATAATATTAAATAAGAGATCTAGACTCCAAGTCATGAGGGCATTATAGGGTCAGCACATGCTCAGCTCAATACAATTCGTACTGAAAACTCTTCTCGGCCTTGCGATGGCCTTTGATTTTTTCAAGTTCATAAATTTGAGTTTTCGAATAGAGTTTTACTCTGTAATGAATCACTCAATAAATATAAAATTCTGTTTCAAATTGTTTCTTATTTTGACAAAGTTGAAAATAATAAATACTAAATAATCATTTAAAAATTAAATCCGAACAACCGGTTTAATTGCGAAACTTTGAGCATATCAATAATTTTATTATTAAAAATTGATTAATTTATTAATTAATATATAAAATTTTCATAAATTAAACGCAATTTATAAACTAAAATAAAATAATTAATTTTTTCTTCAATTAAACTTTAATTTTTCTAACTTTAATCCTATTTTAAAATTTTGAATTTTATACACCGAATTTAAGAATAAATACTTCCAGAGCTAAAAGCTTCGAACGCACTCGCTAAAGCCTGTAAATATCTCCAAGGCTTTGAAAATTCTTTGCTTGCTCTCCTGTCACTTTCTGCATATTTTAAGGGGCCGCCACGATGAAGTATCTTTAAAGTGATGGATCAGATAATTTTACACACACACACTGATGCTAAGCCCAAAAGTAAAGGGACCGCATTTTGAAAGAGGAATAATCATATCTTCAAAAGCGGCTTTCAAACCTTAAACAACAGTGACCTGAAGTAGTAGGACCAAGCATTAAAAGAGGAATAATCACACATCCTCAGAAGCAGCTTCAAGCCTTGAACAACAGTGGTGTATTGCTTTTTTTTGCATCAGGTCGCCTAAAACAAACAAAACTGAGCAGAACTTCAGCCCCAAGTTATAGAAATGCTGTCCATTTGTGACAAATGCCTTAAAGAAATTGAGATATGAACATAGGTGAAGATTTTTATGGTCCTCTAAATGTGGATGTCTACCATTCTACAAGGCCAGTGACCTCATTCCAAGTTGAAAGAAAAACATATTGAGTCAGACTAATCAGTCATCCTGAAACCAAACATTTCCCCATACACTGTCAATTATTAATCATCAACACTCTTTGGATAAGAACTAGTCTCACCTTTGTTCTTTGGAAAGTCAGTCCACTACCAACAGGAAGACTTAAAGCCCCACAAACTTCAACTATCGAGCATTCTGGAAACATTTTTAGCATACCATAGTTATTATGCACTGCAGATAAAAGTCGAATACATCTTAAGACACCTACTTGAAAGTAGATGATTGGCAAGCAAACTAGAATGTAGCATGTAAATCTGGTACTCCATGAAGCCAAGATGAATAATCTGCAATGGTACTGCAAACACACGCGGTATGATGAAAAAGTACTAAGAGCTGCTATGAGAAAATCACCGTAGGAGTTTAATCGTGTAAACTATAAGGTCATCAATACTGAAGTACTCAGATAATCCATGAAACTTTACTACAAATGATACGAGGATGCATCTTAATGATAAATCAAAAAATGATTTGAATTGAGATCTAAATTGCTAATAGAACAGCTAGCTCTAAAACCTAAAGGAATCGTATGCCATTCTTTGAATTATGACTCATGATACAAACTTTTCTCGAAACTGCAACTCGTGGACTAGTAAGTTCGCAAATTGGCCACCAATTCGTGTGCCATCTGATATTCTTTTTTCACAAATCTTTACGAACGAACAAAAGGAACCAAGGCAGAGATAGCAATCCCATTTGACCTGTTCATGAAGAATATTAAAGGGAACTAATACAGATGATGTCATATTATGAACAATGTCCTCCACGCCATTGATTGGGTTTAAAATGCACTAATGGATTTACATATACTCAATGGTGGTTTATATGATCTATTGCCACAAAAGAACAAGAAGAACAGAAAAACCAATTAACAGAAGCAGCCTCTTCAAATAATAATCTTGGTTGCCTTGTTCCTGGTGCTGACGATATCCATGTCCATGGCCACCATGAAAGAAGTCAGAAAACCCATAAGATCCAGTAGCAGAGCCAAACATGGGAGGATCAGGATACCCATGGAAATTAAGGTTAAAAAGTGGAGCAAAAAGCCCACCAAAAGAACCAAAAGCACCGAAGTTGACAAACCTAGTTGTTGCCATTGGTGAAAAACCTCCCAACCCTCCCATGAATCCAAAACCATGTTGTGCAAAATTATTTGGTTCTGGCGGAGGAGCTGTTTCTGGCCTTTGTCCTGCCGGACGATTAGGAATATTAACACCAGGAATAGACTTTGATCTTGGGTCAGCCGATGTCTTACCCCTACCATACAAAGGAATAAGTTTCTCCTCCTCAACCAGAGCCTTACAAACCGGACATTCATGAGATTGCGAGTGAAACCGAAGCCATTTGTAGAGACAAGGCCAGCAGAACAGATGACCACACAAAGTTACAATTGGCTCCTGAGCTAGATCAAAGCATATATTGCATTCAAAGTTACCAGTATCACCATTGCTATTGATGCTGGAAAAAGAGGGGTTTTGGGGAGGCCGGCTTGTTGATTCCCCAAACCCACTCGTCATCTTTTAACACAAAATTCACGACTACCCTGTAAACAATATGAAACACAATTGACCATAAATTATAACAATATTGCACCAACTTCAACCCGTGAAAACCCGACAAATCCCAAATCACAACGCTCCATTGAAGTACCCATCAAAAACATTCATGTACCATACAATTCTACCGCCACAAGTTAAAGATTTTCCAAAAGAAATGTCATAGAACAAGGGTTAAATAATAATTTCCAGAGCAGTTGAATGTCACAATCCCATCATAGAATCAATGTTGAAAGTCCTTAAAGCCACCGACACATAAACAAACGCCCAAAAGTAATTCCAAATAATTCTTGAAAACATCTAGATTTCCTCAGATCTCTAACAAAATCTCAATCACTTTCAACAACAGGTAACCTCCCGACTAACAAGTTCTAGAACATCACTAATTAAAGAAATCATATAAAATAGTTGTTAATCTAAAAAGGACGGATTAGCTAAGGAGATGAAACTTCATTTTACCAACCTTGTTAGATAGGTATTGAAGGAAAAAATGGAGCAACCGATCCACGAACGAATCGATCTTAAAAAACAAAATCAAACCAGAGAAAGCGCCACAGAGAAACTCGTAAATTCTTCAATTACACGCGCTCAAGTTCTTTTTCTTCCGCTCTTAGTGCGATTACTGGCAATTATCTTCTTGTGTATGCGTTTAGTGGCTTCCTAGCCGCCCGATTCATTTCTGTATTCTTCTGATTAACGGCTTAAAATTAACTTTGATTCGTTGTGCGATTTGAATTTTGACACGATCCAGTCATATATTACGGGCGCACATCGTAATGTGACGACGTTAAATGAGTTTGACCGTCCGTTAACGGCGATACGACGCTCCTTAGATCGGTTGGCTCGCACAGTAAAAATGGCAATAACTATAATTTTCATAATTGCGATAATTAGTTAAGGTTATTAGTATTGATAATGATTGGTTTATTAAAAATATTGAGAAATAAAAATTTGTTAAATTTTTATTTTAAAAATTTGTTAAATTTTTATTTTATATCAAATTTTAATATATTTTAATTAATTATATTGTAATTAAGAATATTTTAATTAATTATATTACAATTAATTATTTATATTTAATTTAAAAAAGAAGTAAGTTATATGCATAACAAGAACGTCACGCCTATGATACTTATCCCTAATCACGAATGAAACCCGTTTCTCTCATATTTCAAGAGTATGGAGTATTCCCCGAAAATCATATATGAAAACATTGTATCTATAATCATATTATAAAACCAACCCCCCTGTTATTCATTACATACTCAGCGATTCATTACTAAACCTACAAACAAAGCACCTTCTAAGAACTAATTTTAATGGTAATAAAGTTGGAGAGATTTATCAATTGGTTACTTTATAAATTTTGCTATTATTCTTAATTTTCAAAATTTAAACTAATAAAATAAAAATTTACAGGGATATCAATTATACACAGCCTCTTACTAGTTTTTTTTTTTTTTTGGTGTAAACCATCCGATTTCCGGCACCACGTGAGTGTTCGACTAATCCGGACTCACCACGGGAGCTCGCACGAAGCGGTAAATGGCTGGCTACGAGGAACGTTCCATTCCCGTAGGTGAGAGTCGAACTCCCAACCACATGGTTAAGGGGCAGAGGCGAGCTACCACCACGCCACCCCTCGTGGTTCCTCTTACTAGTTGATCAAAGGCTTATCATCGTCATAAAAATGAAACGAAATTTTAAAAATAAAATTATTCTTCTTCATCGAATCAATTAAATTTTAATTAAATAGAAGTCTATTAAATAAAATTTAACTAATTTATTCTAATTTATAAAAAAGATTAGTTAGTAAAAATAGACAATTAATTAATTCGCTAACCGAAGTTTAATAACAAAATTATTAAAATAAATCCAATTGAAAAATTAGTGGGTTCAAAATTTTCGAGATTAGACTGATAAAATCGATTCATATTTTAATTAATAATTATTTTTGATAGAGTTTTTATATTTAAAATTTTTTAAATGCACATTAAATAAACATTGGGGATTACTTAAAATTAATATTAATAAACTTGTATCTTTACTATTTCAAGTTAATAATTTTTTAAATCTTAAACAAAATGTTAAAGAATATGCTCCATCGATAAATTAGAGGGTGTGGATTCCAAGTTAAATACATGAATATTTCCAAACAAGTTAGAATGTATAATATTAAGTATTGGTTAGTAATAAAATGCTTATTAGTAAAAATATGCATTTAGTGTTAATATTACTCTTATAAATTGTCAAAAGAACATACTCTTACCAATATTTAGTAGGAAGATTTACTTGCATTTTTAGAGCTTTTGCCATACATACGATATGTTGATGTTTCCTTTCAGCCCTCCCATTTTGTTAGGGAGCCTTTATGCATGTAGTTTTATGTAGAATTTCATTTGTGGATAAGAAATCAATCATTGAAAATTCAGCCCCTTGATCGTTTCTGATGCATTTTATCTTTTTTGCAAACTGTATTTTCACATAGGCAAAAAAAATTATAATTAAATCCCTAGTTTCATATTTGTGCTTCAATAAATGTACCATGTTATATGGCTATGGTCATCTACTATGGTTAAGAAGAATCTGTGTCCATGAATAGATGCAGTATGGTAAGGTCCTCGTATGTTAACATGGATGATATCAAAGCAAGTAGAAGCCATAGAAGTGCTCAATCTGAAAGGTAAATGTTTTTTGTTTTGAAAAATGACATATCACATTGTGTAAATGCTAGAAAGGAATAGATGAATCTATAGAAGACAATAGTTTCAATCTGGAGTTTGACAAATGTCCTAATCGATGATGCCAAATGTGGTTTGATTGAGAGAAGGTTATGTTGGCTTGATGTGTGGGTCCTAGATAATAGAGTAAACGTGGTTTGACATGTGATTATGTACCTTTATCATCTTTTGTGAGTATATTTATTTGTGGTACCAAGGTCGGACTGGTCATAGGAACTTTTCCATTATGCAGTAATTCCTTCAGTTGGTAATATTCTTTCTAAGTTAGATTGTAGTTAACACTCGGTTATGTGCTTTCCATTATGCAGAATCTGATTTGTAGGTCCTTCCATATCTTAGCAACATAATCTAGGCAAATAATACTTTGGACAATAAAATCACTTGCAGAATGCATTAACCATGATAGCCCAATTGTATTGCATTGTTCCTAATAGGCATAATAGGGTCATTTTTGTTTGGCATGATGATACTATCATTAATGAATCTCAATTTACTTTTTGATAACAGTGCCACTTTCACTGACCTAGACCATGAATGGTAATTTCGTCTGATCAATGGAGAAGACATTAGGATGAGAGATGGGTTTTCATTAGGATCAAGATAATATGGGAAAGTTGGGTGGTCTTCTAGTCTAACATTGTTTTGGTTTTGATTACCTGTGATATTGGCGTAAGATGACCCTCCCGACATATTAAAGATGAAGGAGACCAAAAGGCACAAGGTGCACAACAACAAAAAAGAAAGAAGTAAGAGAAGGTAAGAAGAATAAAAAGTACTTAAAGGCTCAAGAAACTAAAAAAACAGCAGTCGAGATGAATACCCATTATAGTTGAATGTAGAAGACCTCTAGTATTATGTAGCTCCCCTTTATCGCAGGGTGCACACAGGGATGCCCGGAGGTCATTCCGGTACATAACCTACGATAAGAGCGAGCTACGTTCGATCACTACATTCATTTTACATGGTATCATATCAATATTCACTTATAAAGCATCAATGAAAAAATCACAATATTTTAAAACCAATTTTTTTTCTCATTTTACTTCACAAAACCAAAAGTTTACATTGTGTCTTCCAACATTTTCTATATGTACATCAACAAAACCTAATACAAAAATACTACTTGAAAGAGGAAAAATATACACAATCTAACTAATCTGTCTAAAATCCCAGCTGACCGACCTTCGAGCCATAACTTCTCCTGAAAATCACAATCTACATGATTGGTAGAGCCTCTCAGTAGCTAGAGTCGTCTCTCGGTCTTAAAAAGATAACGTTGCAATTTTGGTAACTTTTGTGAACTCAATGAGGTAACCATCATCGATGATTTACTCAATTCATGCATCACAACAATTCACATAACATATAATCACATAGTGCACTTTACATAAATTTCATATTTTCACTTAAGCATAGGCATTTCATTTCAACAAATATACTTAACAATGTGCATATAAAGTGCTCATGAGATACTTTTCAATTATTACATTGTTGTGACCGACTGACTGAACTGTCCCGTATCTATTTTGAATACTGAGCTCATTAATAACTATCTCTTATCCGCTTGGGGGATACAGGGCTCATTTTACATAGTGAGTCTTAGGCTCTTAATCACCTTTGAGTTCAAGGCTTATTTTTTCTCGTTGAGCTTTTAACTCTGATCGGTGGCTACTTTGGTCACAACTGTCATTATCTGATTATGCATTCATGTATAGACTGCATATACCACAATCACTCACATTATAAAACACTTAGGTCTTCACATTCACATTCAAGTAGCACTTCAATATCCCAATCCACAGTCACATTCATCGGACCTTCTGTCCGAAATCTATAATTAAGCACATTTAATTATCATTCAAAACATAATTTAAGCAAATAAGTAATTAAGTGAGACCATTTAGGTTACTCATAAATTGCTCTCGAAGCTAATCCCTGGAAGATCTGGCAACGTCTGAAGGTTGAGTTCCAGTTGCTCCTCTATCACAAATAATATATACAATATCACAATTTGCACAATCATAAGTATTTAATAATGCACATGTATGAAATGAATTATGTACAATGTATGTTCATGATAATCCTGAGTATTTATCCATCAATTTCATCACAAAATCAATCTCATATCAAAACTGATCTAACTATAATTTATACTTAGATTTATGCCTCACTAAACTATTAAAATCTTTATTCCTTTCTCATTGACTCACTTCAGATTTTTTTCTAAGTCACACTTTCGAATCTATTGTTCACACTCAATTAAAAAGTGAAACTAATGTAATTTGGTCATACTCTCTTCTAGAAAAGTGTTCCTCTATGTCTTATCTTTCCATTGATACTAAAATCACTCAATTTGGTTCAGTAATTTGAAAGATATACCTCCAACATTATCGGGTTGTTCACATTCAACAACAATGTACTATGTACAACTTCCTTCCAGAAATTCAACATCTTAGAGAAATAATCAAAATTCAACTTCCTGAGACAATTTATAGGCCTATATCTCTAGTTTACTCCAAATAAAAATTCATCTTATTTGGAATCCTATAGATCAAGATATCATTAAAATACTGGAACATGTTCAGTAAAATATACTCTTCCAACCGATACTCTTACTTTGATTCAATCAATCTTTTTCAACTTAATACCAAAAGCTATAAATTTTTGTGAAGAGATAGAGGAATGTGTTAGGAACCCAATGCTTCAAAAAATCAGGTCATTGAAGGTCAGATGAAAAAGTTATGACTAAAAGAGTGAGAGGTGTGCAAGTTTAGAGAAAACCTGCGGAGTTGCGATTGCGAGCGCACCCGAGTGAATCGCAATCGCAACTTTCGTGAAATTTCCATTCCTCTTTTCTCTTTTCTTCCTCCGACCTATTTCGGTAAAAAGGGCATAACTTTCACTACAAATATCGGATTAAGATCGTTCAAAGACATTTTTAAAAAGAACTTCTAGACCTACAACTTCCATGAAGACCTTAAAACAAATTTTGCTTCTACAAGGGTTAAAATTTCAAATCAAAGAAGTTGTCTTGAAATTCTATCCTAAACAACATCACAAATCTCTAATGATCATATCTCTTAACTCCATTGTCCAAAAATTTCAGACTTTATATCAATGGAAAGCTAGAAAGATAAGCTACAACTTTCATGAAGATAATTTTGTGAAAATCTACCTAAATCAATACAGTAAATCCACTGAAGTTTTAGATCAAAAACTCAACACTGTTACTATTCATTCCCAATTCTCAACTCATTTAATTCATCATCTCAATAGATAACTTCTTCAAAGATACCCAATTTTAACTCAACATCATCTATGCACATTTCATATTCCCCACTTGCTCATAGACATCCAAAATATAACACATTCCCATACACTCAAAACATAATACAACATAAACATTCATCCACAACTTTTGCTACACCCAGATCTCATTTTTACATCAAAATTCGAGACTTTTAAAAACAAAATTTAAACTTGATGTCTTCATAATAAAGGTAGCCATGTGTCTCTAATTTAATCTAAATAAAAAATCAACTCATTTGGATAACTACAGAACAAGTTATGGCTAAAACACATAAGCATATCAGTGAAAATTTTTCTACTAACATTTTCCAGATTTTCAAACTTTCAACATTTACTTCTTACTCATCTTATACCTATATTATCTCTTCCATTTCATTTACTCATCATTCTCTACCCAATTCAACTCAATAAATCACTCACAAATAAATGACGATCTATAATTGCTCATTAACCAAAAACAGAGCATATATATATTTACCCATTCATAAGCAATTTTCTACTCTCATCCAAACACGACTTTGATGATCATTCAACTTCCAACATATCTCTGTAACAATTCATGGGTCATTAAGGATCATTCACAATTACAAAAACAAGAAATTTACTTAGATTTTTCACCATTTGTGTCACGCACACACAACTCGCATAATCAAGTCATCAATCCCACATTTCTCATCATTCTTGTTTCATTTTAACAATACCCATAACATTTAGAGCATAACTTACTTGATTTAGCTCTAAACTCTTCAAAATCTCACTCAATCCTAGCTCCCAAGCATCCCACGTTCTTCATCCTCTAAAGGTGGTAAGGTTGGGTTCTTAAATGACGAAGTGAAGAAGAAGATGATGATAGCAAAGTGATGGTAATAAATGGAGGCAATAGTAAGCTCCAACGTTGGTGAGGTGAGAAGAGAATGTTGTAGATGAAGAAGATGAGTAGAGAAATTATAAGAGATGAGAGTAAGTGAGTAAGGTGAAAGCCAATTAAAATGAGATAGTCTTTAAAAAAAAACAATTTTGTGGGTTACAACACAAGGTGTGGTCCCCTTTTTGTGGTATCTCTTAAGCCTTTTATTAACTAGTCTATTTGTCTCCAATTCTTACTCCAATTGCCTTTCAATTTTCAATGACAATTGTCAATAATTCCTAAAGTCATTTATCAAAAAATTTCATTGTTATTGAACAATAATTTCTACTATCTTTTAACATTTGTCTTGCCATTTGACATTTTTCCCAGTCCAAAATTTATCCCAAATTTTTAGAAATTTTTCCTAAAAGTCTCCAAAATTTCTAAATCAACCATTTCACTTTCCAAATTAATTTTCAATACAAACAAATCAAAATTCTCAATACAATTACATTTATAAACAATTATACATGGAATGTCAATGGATGCATGTACAATTATTTCAATGAGCAACATTTACTATTCACTTGCATGCGTATGTCATATTATGCATGAACATAAAAATGCATTTCTAAGCTCTCTTTAATCACTTATATTTATTATTCTAACATTTTCAGAAATAATGAGATGTTACATATTATGATAAAATTATCGAAAGTAAAACTAAAATTTAATCTTTTGCCTCATCATTTATTGAACAGCAAATATCTTTATATAGACAAGCTTAGAGACAAAAGGAGAATAAGAGAAGTAGAGAAACATCCAGAATAACAAGGCATCAATAAGGAGTATCACAAAGCGTTGGATTGGGGGAAGAAAAGATGGGCCTTGTCCTGCATAGTGGATGGGTCCTAAATAAAATCCAAAAGTGTCTCCTTCGACTTCCTCATTTCAAAGTGTCGCAATTCCAAGTGAGTCTTTATGTTAAGTATTCTTTTAACATAAACAATACTTAAAATGAAGAGTTTTGTTATTTTTCTATGAAGTTGTGACAAAGAAAAATCTGTTTATCTTAAATTTGTATTCACATATATTTTGTAGATAAGGATAAGCCAATAAAGATCTTTTTCTACTTTACGGTCCAATTTAATTATTATATTTGTTTCTTTTTATAATAGCAAATAATAGCATCCATAGAATCATATGCGATGGCAGATACTATATGGTATACAAATTACGTAGCTCCTATCGTCAAGAAGTGGTTATGCTCTCTAGAAGCGATTTGTCTGAGAATTAGAAACGTTTACGTTTTCGCATTAGGCCTGGAGGAAATTAGGATTGTCCGGTCAATTTCGGCTTGAGTTTGGGGGCTACAATGATTCTTATTTTAATAATTTTTTTAAATTAAAAATTAAAAATTTAAAACTAATATTTTAAAATTTGGACAAAAAATTAATAGATATTTTAATTTCTTATTAATATATCTCTATTCAAACTTGCTAATTATTTATTTAAAATATTATATTTACCAATTATTATATACATTTAATGATATTCCGACGTATATATAGAAAAAGACTAAAATTTTGGCACATTTCAATTAATGGGATTATGTCACGATCTGATGTGCTCTTGAAATAATCCCATTAATTGACATGTGCCAAAATTCTAGTCTTTTTCTATATATACGTCGAAATATCATTGAATGTGTATAATAATTGGTAAATATAATATTTTAAATAAATAATTAGCAAGTTTGAATAGAGATGTATTAATAAGAAATTAAAATATCTATTAATTTTTTGATATAATCCTATTAATTGAAATGTGCCAAAATCCCTTTTGATGTTTCCGACGGTTCGTTAACTGAGCTAAATTTTGGTCAATTAGTTACGGAGGAGTTATTATTGAAATTGACTTTCTAGGAGATATTAACATTTTTTTTTCAATACAAATTTAGCTGAACTTAATTTTTTGGTGGCAAGTATCCGTTAACTAATTTAAGGAAATTAAGAGATTTAACTTCAACATGTACATCAAGAAGGAAACCAATGTGTAGATCACATAATATCTCTAACACTCCTGGATAGCCCTAGGATACATATTTTATAGGAGTTTTCGTCGAAAGTCATGAAACTCCTCCACCAAAACAAATAAGGAGTTTTGTATCGCAAAGTCTTGCGATCTATGTTCTAAAATTCCGACCGATCATCGAATCGGTGGCTTTACTAATCACCGATTTGACCGGTTCAATCGGTTCAACTATCGGTCGAACTGGTTTGACGTAATAATTATGTAATAATTATATTTAATTATATATAATATTAAAAAAATCAAAAAATTCAAAAAAATCAAAAATAAAAAATAATCCAACCGATCAATTGACCGATTTTGACTGGGTCAATTTATAGCCGTTTTTAAAAGATAAATCGGACCGGACCACCGATCGGTCGAACCGACCAGTCCGATCCGAGTTTTAAAACACAACCAGCGATAGATAGCTTTGTTCTTTTGAACTTTTGGGACTTCATTTATAACAAAAAAAAAATTGAACCAAAATTTTCGTATAAATCAACTTGAAAATTTCGTTTTTAACCTCAGGTGAATTGGTAAGAGGCTCTCTTAATTTAAATAAGATAGTGAATTCAAATCGTCCTCATGATATAATCATTTAAAATTTATAGTCAAAATTGTGCTTCTTGCAAGATAACTACTTAGGGTATGTTTGGGAGTTTCGGATGGAATGGAATGGAATGGTAATTAATGGAACGGAACAGAATGGAGTGGAATGGAATGGAATGAAATGGACCACTCCATTGTTTGAAAGTTTAAATAAAATAAGAGAGGGATTCCTTTGATCATTGTTTAAAAGTGATACTAAAAATGAATAGAATGGAATGACTTGTAATTTTTTTTCCAAAATTACCCTTGTTATACAATATGCATAGTTGCCATGAAACTATTTTAATAACATATTTTAAATTT
>JANTNU010000002.1:2196475-2213547 GCA_024752395.1 Erythroxylum havanense
ATTAAATTTATAACTTTAATAAAAAATATAGAACATATAATAATAATAATAATAATAATTCTTTATTATTATTATTATTATTAGTATAATAATAATAATAAATAATAGTAGTGCCAATACTAAAGCATAATATAATAATATTATTAACAACACACGAAAGCAATAAAAGAAGAGTACAGAATTTGGCATGTCTGAAAACTTAAGAAAGAAGTGAGAAGAAGTGTAGAGGGTACTTTAGAAATTTGACTTAAAAAAACTAGCTTATGGGTGTGAAAAGCTCATATTTGGAGCTTGTTGAAAAATAGCTGATTGGGTTGAATCAGCTAACCTAATCAGCTATTTATCAAACAAGTTTGTGAATCTTTTTTTAAAGTCAACCATCTAAAATGAATTGACTAGCTAAAAAAGAGCTGATAAGCTCTTTATCAAACACCCCCATATTTGCTTAGATCTTACCTTTGTTGTGACGTTGAATTGCTATTCACTCTTTGATCCTATCCATCGCGTGAAGAACAAGCTTGGCACGTTCCAATCTCTACTCCAAGAAAGCTTCTCATATTTGTATAAGCCACATTCAACTTCACACGTGAAGATGAGCATTACTGTGTTTGCCAGAGTCAGTACTGCTTGTGTTGCCCGACAGGTTGGCTTAAGTGACACGCTCGCGAACCGAATTTATATTGCTTAAAGATAAAAATATTAAAAAATTATAAATGATAAGGATTAATTATTCAAATAATTAGTAAACAATAATTAACCTAAACTCAATTCTTATTAGTGAACTCTGCACTCTATCCATATTAAAAATTTAATATAATATTAGAGTAGATTTTGTCCAGATTATTAATTTTTTAGTTATCTATCTAAATGTCTAATCCCAATGACCCGATACGATTACTATTACGTATATTTCAAGTGACAATTAGATGTCCAGTCCTAGTTTCACTTAAATGAAAGTGTTAGAGTATCTTATATTGACTAAATATGAAAATGTTAAAAAATTTATAAATGGTAAGGGTCAACTATCTAAACAACTAGTTCTAGTTATTTGAACAATAATTAATCCAAACCTAATTTTTATTAATAAACTTTAGACTATGCTCGTATTAAAAATTTAATACCCCGATGAGTTTCATGTCGAATATTAATGCACTTAAAGCATGGTTCAAATCTAATCATCACAACCAACAATAAGAACATCTGAGCTTCGGATTCTGCAGGCCCAAGTTACAGGCCGGTACGTAAAGCGAAGCTTAAACTGTAATCAAGCCCGTCATGATTTGGAATGGCCTTTTGGAATCTTCGTTGCCCACTTTTGGAGTGGAGTTAGTTGGATTTGACCCTCTGAAATAACCGCCGACTTCTAGAAACCTTATAGTTCGGGGAGAAACCAACAACCAAAGCACAGTTGGTCTCTCCTTCTCCTCGTGGAACCATACCTTACCAAAATAAAAACTAACTAATTCAACCATAAAAATATTAACATGATAATTTTTTAATTTAATTTAATTTAATAAATTTTATTAATAATAATAAATTAATTATTGAATTAATTTTTCATAAATTAACTAATTTTTTAAATATAATAGATTAGTAAGTTTTTATTTAATAGTCTCTTTTTTTAATTCAATTTTTATTTCATCAATAATCAAAATAATTTTTTTCTCTTATTTTATTTCAAAATTTTTGCTATCGATATATTGATTTCCTTACGTTGTATTTGAATAATTTTTATCTAAAATTTAAAATATTAATTATAATATCACGGAATCACATGATAAAACGTGGCATACACACACACATGCCAACTCTCTGCTCTTTCCCTCTATTCTATGCAGATGTGTTCTAACAGCTTGGACCAATCATCAGCTCTCTCCATTCTGATCGAAGCGGCGCTGCTGCTAGTTAACGCCGGCCGATGATACTCCGAATCTAGAGTCCAGAATTCTCGTTCGTCTTATGTGACAGTTTACACAGACGGACAGGCAGGCAGACAGGCCGACCCCATCTTTTACTTGAAACGAGATAAAAGAAAGAAATTTATAATCCACATGTTCCAAGACAAAACCTGACTTTGGTTTGGCCTGCCTCTCACCCCTCACTAGCTTATCGTTGACCCTCTCATCCTTCTCTTTCTTCTGAGACTTAAAGGTGATTGCTTTCTTCATAATTACGACCTTAATTCTCAGATTCTTTCGTTTATGTGTAATTTCTGTTGTGGGATTTGTTGCTTTTATTATTCTTATTGTTATTACGGTGACTTTGCTTGTTCTTGCAGGATACTATTGTGTATTTTGTGTTGCGTTGGATACTTGGATTCGATTTGTTTGTACGATTTCTTCTCATTGTTATTATTGAAACCGTTAATATTGTCTGTTCCGAACGTTTGTGGGAGACATGAGAGGATTTTTATTTAAAGCGTTGACTTCGAGCGAAGTGATTTATGGATAATTAATTATGATTAGTAGGATGATATAATTGGTGGATTTCTTGTTCCATGAATGGAAGATTTTGATTCAAGTTCATGGGTTGGAGATTCCTGAGATGGACAAGTTTCGAGTTTCTTAGATTAGCGAGATTTCTCATGTTTTCCCACTGTTCCATTGACAATTTGGGATATTTTCCTCGTGTTCGAACTTTAAATGAACGTTGCTGTTTCTGTGTTTGATCCCAAGATTGATTTCTTTGTTTTTTCTCAGGTGATCTTGAGCTCTCTGTGGTTTACGCTTGAAGTCACTGTTGAACATCTTTAGTTGGGGGGAAAGAGATATTTGTTATTCTTGAAGAAATAAAATGGATGATTCTCAGCCTCTCAAAGATCAGAGTGAACTTAAGCGTCGACCTTTAACACCTTTGAGGTTAATAAGGGGCTTGATATGTCTATCAGTTTTTCTTTCTACAGCTTTTATGTTTTTGGTGTATTTTGGGCCTCCAGTTGCAATCCTGATGCGGTTGGTCAGCATTCGCCACTGCAGAAAGGCAACTTTCTTCCTTTTCGCTCTCTGGCTAGCTTTATGGCCATTTCTCTTTGAAAAGATAAACGGGACAAAAGTTGTGCTTTCGGGAGATACTGTACCGGCAAGGGAACGTATCCTAATTATTGCCAATCATAGAACTGAGGTGGATTGGATGTACTTGTGGGATCTTGCATTGAGGAAAGGTAGCCTGGGTTCTATCAAATATATTCTGAAGAGCAGCTTGATGAAACTGCCTATTTTTGGTTGGGGATTCCACATTCTGGAGTTCATTCCAGTGGAGAGGAAGTGGGAACTTGATGAACCTATATTGCGGGAAGCACTTTCAACTTTTCAGGATCCACAAGATGCCTTGTGGCTTGCTCTGTTCCCCGAAGGAACTGATTTCACGTACATTCCCTGCTCCCTTTTGTTCCCTGAAATTCTTTATGGATTCCTGCATTTTCACCTGTATGCTTAAAGTTAAGATTTTTAAGACCAAAAAAAAAAAAGGCCTTGCATCTCTGCCGGGGTAAAATTGCAGGAATCCAATATGAAACATAGTAATTTTAGGTTTGTAATAACATTTAGAAAATTTCTGTGCAATTAAAGTACTATACAAATGGTTCTTGATTATATTTTGTAGAAAGCTTATCTTTTGTTTGCATTTGCATGCAGTGAGCAAAAGTGCCAAAAGAGCCAAAAGATTGCTGCTGAAGTCGGACTTCCGGTGCTAACTAATGTTCTACTTCCAAAAACGAGGGGTTTTTGTACTTGCCTTGAAGTTCTACGTGATTCCTTGGATGCAGGTTCTTTTATTCAGATTAATTCATAAACTAGAAGATGCATTTTTCATCCTGATTTTTTATTCAAAAGCATGTCTGAACCTCGAAGTGCATATGCAGGGAAGAATTTTTTTGCAAGCGATCTATCCAGATCATACCTTCTATTCAACTTCTGCCGTTCTCTTTCTTTTGTAATTAAGAAACCCTTCTCTTAAATGAATCAACTGAGAAACTTTAAACTTCACATATAACCTCTGACTTGTCATGATAACCAGTGTTCATCGATCAACAATGAAGAAGTTTGTGATAAGCAGTGTTCATCAATAATTTGTGTACATTTTGATTATGCTTTAGCCTTGAGTACAGTAAGTCAGGATCAACTAAGCAAAACTGAAGATGCATCTATATGTTAAATCAATTGGAAGCCGGAGTCCTGTCCTGGTCTTATTCTGCTAACTTCTTAATTGTTGAAGCAGAAGTGAGGAAATTTCTTATCTATGTATACGACTCAGTTGCTAAGCAGAAGTGCCCCAAGCCTGTTTCTTTCTTTCAGTCATACTTGTCAACGTTTTAACATTAGTTGTCCTAAAAAGATGACATGAACAGAAGGTATATATATGTGTGTGATATGATTCACAATGAGTAGTAGAGAGAATAACTTGAGCTATGAAACAGCAGGCCCTTAAAACAATTCTGTCTTTCAATTATTAGCTGTGGTCATATGAAAGTCATGAAATCCTTTGGCATGATAAGCATTATCCTTTATTCTGCAACCTGTTCTCTTGTACTCCCTGTAACTTTAAATCCTATCAACTCAATATTACTGCAGTTTATGATGTGACTATTGCCTACAAGCATCAATGTCCTAGCTTTTTGGACAATGTATTTGGTGTCAACCCATCGGAAGTTCACATCCATGTTCGCCGCATTCCGACTAACACAATACCAGCCTCTGATAGTGAGGCCGCCACCTGGTTACTAGATACATTCCATGGTAAGGATCAGATGCTTTCTGATTTCAAAGCTCAAGGCCATTTCCCCAATGAAGGGACAGAAGAAGACCTTTCCACTCTCAAATGCATAGTAAATTTTGCAGTGGTAATCTCTTTGACTGCATTGTTCACTTATCTCACCTTTTTTTCTTCCGTTTGGTTCAGAATATATGTAAGTTTAGCATGTGCATCCCTTGCTTCAGTAACATACTTTAAATTCCGTCCGTCTTTAGATAACAGTTTTGTCCAAGCAATGGTAAATTGCAAAAATATTTCTGTTCTATAGTAAGTAAAATGCTTCAGGAACTTCCATAAATGTTTAAGCTATCCATCCAGTCTTGATTTAGTTGGTGTCTGAAGATGTCATAGTACTACGAAAGCCGAAGACATCATTTGTCTTCCTTGTCTTCTCTGAACAACAATAGTTGAAATGAAAACGAAAGGAATCATCATCAAAATCACCTTGAAAGATGAGATGGGTTCGGTGAACAGAAACATTCACACACAAACACATACCAGGAACCTTTGCGTGTATCAAGATTTCCTCTGCAAATGCCTACTTTTGAAGAAGTTAGGTATTGAACTACACTATCTTGTCATTTGCAACAAGAAGGTCTCTTTGTTTGTATATAATTCCTATAGATAACGGACAAAGAGGATAGTTGAAGATAAACGCAAACTGTGTGGGAAGGACGTGGAGTGGATGAATCAAAATTATGTCTTTTCGTTGAATCAGACAAAGGATACGATGGATTTGGTGAAATGATAGGTAAAAACCCCACCTGATTTACCAACCGACAACACCTGCCTGGTACTCTTCAATGAAGCAATCAACTTGTCGATTCTCCCAAGTTTTTAACCTATTGTTAAGTTTCTAAACATGAAATGAAACCTTGTCAGGACAAATTCTGTACTCACGGTTCTTGTTATACCACTATGTCGGGAGAAAACACGCAGTAGTGCTTCTAACTTCCATAGGAACTTCGAAAGTGGGAAGTTGAGCTGATGTCTGCAAAGCATGCAATGTAGACTGGGATGATTGCAAATTCACAACAATCATCCTTACATGAGTGAAAACGCAGGTGGGATCGCATGTTAACTTTTACTTTGTAAGATAATCACGCAAAGAGTGCTATGTTTACCATAGTAATAAGTTGGTTAAACCTAATGACCCTAATCTATCCGCCATAACCATCTAAGGTCTTCCCTTGTAAGTTTCAAGCCGACGATTTCCCACTTTCTCGCTCTCTTTCTCCTCTCTTGCATAAAACCAAAACCCTGTAATGGCGATTAACGTCTGGTGTTATCTTCTTCCGCTGTTCTCAATAGGTAAATAAGAGATGTTTAAAGTCTATGTTCATGCACAAGCAAATGCAGTTTCAATCTTTGAAGTTTTGTATTTAAAAAAACACATTTCTTGGTGTCAAAATGTTGCAGTTTCGGTAGTTCATCATCTTTACATAACATAATTATACTCAGAAACTTACTATTACCTGACATTCCTTGTCGAATGTCTAACATAGTTATCACATATTGAAACATATTCTTCACATATTGAAACATAGTTGTCACCGGATTAATCTCCAAAACGTTATCAAGTAATGTAGTTAACGCAACAGTCTTCACTCTCCAAAATCTTTGCACATACACGGTATGGCCCGGAACCCACTCCGGTAACGCCACCGCCGCTCTCGGCGAAGGCAGTTTCGCATTGCCACCACGATCATAAGTTCAACTTCAAGCACAACCAGGTTGGTCCGGCCAGTTCTGGGCACGAACCGGTTGCACATTTGATGATTCCGACGCTGGGAACTGTACCGTTGGAGACTGGGATGGCACATTTGATGATTGAACCAAGCTGGATGAAATGCTTAACGTGTTGTCTTCGAAGCGGTACTTTTGTACCATCTCTAACAGGGTAGAAGTAGAAGAAAGCAGGGGGCTGAATCAAAATAAATGAAGAAATCACCATAATATCAAACAAGAGAGCTTGAGGATTCTCATTACTTTCAAGGCCTTCGGCCGAAAATAGTATCACTCGACAACAAGCTTTTGTTTTTTCTCTTTATACACTTGGACTATTCTTTATAATGTCCCTTTGGAGCATACATTTCGAATTTTCTCTACAAGTGGCTTTTGCATTCAAAAGCCAGTTCCCAACCTAATTCTCTTAAATGGACACTTGGGAAGAGCACGAGGAAGACCTACATCTAAAAACCACATTACAACTGCCAATTTTACTAAGAAGGGCCCTAGGGAAGTTACAAGCAAAAATAATATATAAAACATAAAAATAAAAGTAAAAGCATGGTGAGCATAACTACAATTGCCTATATTTTACAGATATTCCCCTCAAGGAAGTATTACTTGAAAATAAGCTTCGCCGCAGTCGATTCAACCAGGACGGTTTCACATCGCCGGAGCCTGTGCATTGACCCTCCCCTTCTTCCTCACTGCTGAAGAGGGTTTGGTCGGAGCAATCTAGCGATGCTCCACAGGCTAAGTTATACGCTTGACATGCAGAGTGACATACTCGGAGCCTATTATCACCGTATTTCTCACATTTCTGGATGGAGATCTGGCAAATTTAGTGTTTACTGTTAGGCACAATGACTAAAAAATAAGGGGGTTGAAAGAATTCCAGAAGAATGAGAAGCAATGGAAAGGAGACAGAATTTACCCAACAGGCCAGTCGCTTAGCAGCTGCATCACAGTAGCTGCTGCCAAAAATGCTTAATAATTTTCGAGCACCACCTGGGAACAATCGATGATAGTTAGGCATGACAACAACTTCCTCAAGTTGCTGCAGTATACTTGGTTCACTAGGTGCACAGTGTTGACTGGACATATCACTCTCCAGCACATTTCTACAAACCGAGAGACTCGAGAGTAGCGTGGAACTATTCTGACAGGTGTAGCCAGCATAGTCTGAGCAACGGAATTCACATATTCCGTTATCACAGACTCCACCATGAAGGCTGCACTGTTCATCACATACAGCTGCACATTGAAAATAGGCACAGCATTAGAAAGAGAGTGGCAATTTTACTAGAAGATGGTCATCTAGTAATATGTCTGGAGTACTAGCAATTTCAGTTATCATAAAGAGTAAAGTTACAAATCACATTCATCATTCGACATAAAGTTAAACATTCATCATTCGACATCTATGCTTCCAGTACTTAACCATCTTTAATGATGTTCTAGCCTGCTTATAAAGCACAAAGCTGCTGAGTTCTACCCTTACTGCAGCTGTCCGCCATGAACATAATTGAGCAACAACACAAGAATACCAGTGAAAAAGATAACTTTGAGAATACCAGTGAAAAAGATAACTTTGACCCAACTGCAGGTATCAATTGCTCGATAGACAATTGCATTACCTGTTGAGCAGTCAATACCAGTAAAGCCATTTTTGCATTTACAGACACCATTTGAAAGACACATGCCACGCCCATTGCAATTGGCAGGGCAAGAGCCTGCAAAGGGAAATTGAAGAAGAAAAAGGAAAAGAGTTCAGGTGGGAAACTTTAAACTATTATGTAATTGTTAAAATTATCAATCAATGGGTGTATCGACTAAAAAGTGGTACGGCAATGGGTTTAGCAACTTACGTTTACTACAATCACGACCATGAAATCCAAGGAAACAGTTACACCTTCCATCAACACAATCTCCATTATAATTGCATGAACTGGGGCATTGCCCTGGTACAGAGAGTGAACCTGGGCTACAGAGCTCATGGTAAGCAGGGCAAATCAGCTCACCTACATACCAAATTTTTTTAAAAAAAAAGAATATAACGATGAATAATTTGATATTGCAACATGGCTTAATAAATTGAAAAGACATTTACCATTAAAGCCAGGGAATTGAACAGGCCCACCAGCTTCAGGACATACTTTCCAAATACCATCCACAGCAACCTAAAAGGAAAGTGATCCATATCAAAAGAAAGTTCAGGGGATAGTTTCAAATAATCTTTTCTTGATAATTTATATTCAATTTCAAATAATCTTTTCTTGATAACTTATATTAAATTGGCATTGTAAGGATAAAATTCATCAATTACCAATCAAAATTTTGGTTGACTAGCCGCCTCAGTAGGTTAGAAGTAAATCTATTGTGCAACTTATAGATTACAGTAACCAATGCAAGTAACATTAAAATGAGTGAAAGATTTGAAGCAAACCTGAAGAGAGTTATTTACACATTTATGCTGATAACAACCATTGCCTTGGGTCATAGAACCCCGTACAAACCCAGTGCGCACAAGTGATGAGGCCATACATCTATATGTACTCAAGGTTAGACATTTTATCAGTAAAAATGCTACTCAACATAGATAAGAAAGTAGCAATTTGCAGGAAGTCCCACCTGGAGCTACTTCCTCGTGCCTCACCCAACATTCTGTCAGGTGCCCGAGCACTGTTGGTCTCCGTACATGATCCATCAGAATATGCCATGAAGTAAGTACAATAATCAGCCAATGAGGACTGCCCACCTGCACAAACCCAATAAGAAACTTTAATTATTACTCTTTCTAAAGTTTTTTTCCTTCATAACACAACAAAGAAACGGCAACCACAACCCAAAACTCACTAAACAAAATTTTAAGAACCAAAGGGCATATATTTCATCTGTAAATCATTCCAATAGATCAAGGCCTTCTGGCAATCCACAACATGAAGCCAAAAGATGATCTTGTGAAAAGGTAGTGAAATAGGGTTTAAAAAATCAACTATAACATAACTACAATTAAATCTCAAAATGGAATTTCATTGTTCAGTGGAAAGCATATAGAAATTTATAATCTGTCATCATACACCATATGATGAAAAGCTACAGTTATAGAACCCAATTACAGAAAACGAAACAAGGGAAAAATAATGATAAATCGTTAACCTTTATTTGCTTGTGGAAAGTAGCGTGCCCACTGGGGGAGATCTCCACTATAACTGACAATAGGGCAGTAACCTTCTGCCTCCCTGTTGTAAGTACAGCCAGACAACTGAGTTGTGTTGCAACGATAGGCCCCCTTCCAGAGATTGCAAGGAGAAGTAACAAATTCAGTTCCCTGATTGCGACCCCAATCAAGACGATCTGCCATGCTATAATTTGCCAGGTACCATCCACTGTCTTCTAAGAGAGCCAAGGTCATTTTTGAAACAACAGACCTCGTATCCACAGATCCAGTCATGATCTCATTCATCAGAAGCCTTTTCTCCCAATGTGACCCTGCAGGCAAATTAAGGAACAAGCAGCAAATTAGAAACTAAAAGTCAACACCACTTTTATATCATCCACACAATGCAAACTCTACATAGCATGGAAATACTGTTCTCAAATGATAAAATCACTATCAAGATAAGTTCTATACTTCATTAGCCAATAGGCTGACAAAAAGCAATCAATGTGAAGGCATTGCCACCACATTGCAAGTAGAAAACAAAAACAGAAGTTGAAGAACAGAAAAGGAAAAACCTGATGTGCCGCGTCCTCCTCCATCTTCAAGTTCTAAGCCAGTAAAATTGTCATAAAATGCCTGCAAATATGAGACTCATCAAATTCTTGCTGAATTTGCAATATTCACATTTCAAAATTGAAGAATGCAAATAGAAAGGAACATGATCTTTCAAACATTTTCAACAGGTTTAATATGCTCCAAGACAATTACCCCATAATGATGCCGTGAATGCATGACAACACGTGGAAGCACCACACGTGTTACCATCCTCCCAAGTTTTTCATCCATGACTTGTTCAGTAACCTGCATGTGAATACCCGATGAAAATGTAAGCTGCAGATTAACTTGAAAGATCTTCCAACACCAAATGAAGGAGATAAATAAAAAAATGCTAATTTTAAAATTCTAACCAATTTTAGAAGAATGTAGAAACCAAACAACCGTATCTCAAGTTAAATGATATGTGACTACAGTAACCATCACCAATATGATTATTTCTGTTATCCAGAGTCACTTTCTGGGAACATATTGCATCACAACATGGTTTTTACCTGACTACGTCTTCTTTTCCTTTCATCCCTAAAGTGCACAAAGGCATGTGGATCAAAGCCAAGAACATGCATAACCTGGAAAAGTTAAGATATGCTAATCACTAAATTTGAAAAGACCATAAACCCATTTCATTGATTGACAATCCAAATGACCTCATGAATAAGGGTAGCTGAAAGTAGAGTCTCTGCTTCAGCTGTCAAATGGCGTGGAGCAACATTCACATGTCCTACAAAAATAAAGAGATTTCAGATTTCAAATATGCAAAAGGATATGATGCACTTTTAGATAACAGTTTCTCGAATGAGAAAACTACCAGCAATTGCACGGCCCCATTGATCGCGTTCACAGGCCACTGCCCAAGCAAGAGTGTTGCCAGTGGTAGGTCTTGTAGTCACCAAAAGTACCAAATCTGCATCAGTCACACCCTCTAACAATAATAAGAACATATGAAACGATTAGCACAAGATACGTAACAATCATCTGCCAACTGAGACAGAACAGAACCAAAAAAATTTCCAGAAGAAAAAACAAACACAGCAGTAATACCTTCCACATATTCACGTGGAAGTTGGACACCTCCATCTTGTCCACAGGCAGAATATCCACTTAATCGCAAATTACCCTTCACGGGCTCAACAGCTAATGCTCTCCTAAACCAATCAGCTGTTTGCCCTAGGGCCTGTTCAGAAGCATTTCAGGTAAGCATTCACTCGGAATGTATGAGCCTTCTTTGATCATGTTGGTTATTTTGGATTCAATAGCACAAAAAGATATGAAAAGTATGCTCAGGGACCTAAAAAGCAGAAAAAAATACCAATGAAATTCTGACAGTTCTAACCTTATGAAGACGGCTCCGTTTGTCCTCCCCAGATATATCATCCAAGGTGCAGTTATACCAGCAATCACCATAAATTGGGGGATCCCCAACAGGATTACAAGAAGGAGAGCCAGGAAGAGTAGTCACGGGAGGCTCCCCGAGCTAGTAAACAAAGAAAACAAGCCCCGAATCAGATGTACAGCCATAACTCAGGAAAACACAATAGCGATAAAATTACTAGCTACACCTACTTTCACAATGTCACCAACTTTACGACAATCCCTATCAGGTGAGTGGCCAACAGCATCATAGTTGAGGAAAATCCTAATAGGCTGCTTGGTGTCGATTTGCTGCACCGGAAAACTTGAAATACCAAGCAATGCTCTCCCTTTACTATGAAGGAGATCAGAAATTTCAGGCTGATCATAAACCTGAGGGGTAACAGAGTAAACTACACGACCAGGTCTTCGCCTTTGTTCAATTATCTGATCATGAATGCATGAATGAGATACAATATTTCCGCTTTCCTTCTCTACACCTTGCCATTGTACATGGTCCTTTTGACTTTTTGCATGAGAAACTTTAACACATAGGAATATGAGAAGAATCTGTCACGAAGAAAATGAGATCTTAGTAGGAGAAAAAAACAGAACAAGACACTACCCGTAAACACAGTTTTGTCCATACATAGTACTTCTCAACGAACACAAACTGGAAACTCAAGTTTAAAGGAAACGCAAAATACCCATCGTAACACCTTGCCAGAAAAGCAGTAGATCTAGTCACACCAAAGACATGAGCTATTACCCTAACATAGGTAAACACTTAGAACTTAATAGAGCTCAATTGAGCTAGTAATGCCAAGTCTTCAAGATAAAATTCAGCTATCAAATCAGGCAAAAACTATTTTCAACAGAAGGGAAAATTTGGAGATAAGAGAAAATGGAAAGAAAGTGATTCCAAAAGAGACATTCAGACAAAAATCAGCTCCTCCCAAATAGCCCAAACAAAGAGAAACAAGAATAGCAACAGTGTTTATGCTGAACCCATAACTTTCCTAATCAGACAAATAAACCCTAACCCCAGGTCTACCTATAAGACCCACGAGATTACTCCTGAGCATACGTTCAAAATCCAAATTTACTTTCTATAATCTCAGATTGTTGAGAACCAACATGAGACGGAAATATCAGCATCCATAGCTCAGCTAAACCCTAAATCTTACATTTTTAAGAGCACGATGAATCAAAAGAAAACTATGAATCAATTGGAATTCCGAAAAAGAAATAGACAGAGAGAGAAGAAGAGCTCACCTCGAAGACAACGACTGCAAATCTGAGCTTAGCATCTAACTTAGGTACGGTACATGGCCTACACCGAGTTAATACCTCCATGAAATGTCACCAACTCCGACACTAAAAAGCGTCGATTCCATCAAATAGCCGGAGACTTTCCGATCGGCTTCAACACCACGAAAAATCGCTGCCTCTTCTGCATTTCAAATGCCAAAAGAAAAAAGAAAGAAAAAAGAGAACGCTTCTACAACTTGGAATCTCCCTCCAAATCTTTTCTCTACCGAAGCAAAAATCAAATGAGGACAGAAAACGAGTAAAACTGAGGAATGGTCTTCGGTTAACAGAACCAATTCATTGGAAAACCAGTAACATCTAACACGAACAATGACTTCATAATCCAAGGATTGTGTTCGATTTCTAACGGGCAAGATTAAACACTGACAGTGAACAGTGAACACACACACACAGGCACCAACGTTTAAAGAGATGATTGAACATCAAATCAACCGGTTGGGCGTCGATATAATATAATTGTCCTTTTCTTTTTTTCTTTTTTTTTTCATTACAACAGTTTTAATAATAATAAATTTAATTTCTATTTCATTTTATTTAGGATTGGATTATCTAAGGCAGATTATGGTTTTTTTTTAATATTTATTAATTAACTTTTGTTGATTCTTAATTTTGTGTTCTTATCCATATAAACTATAATCCTAGTACCCGTCACACCGCAAGCCTAAGATACTGATTTAATATAACTTCCAACGTATTTGGAATTTTGAAATTCAGTTATTTTCTGCTTAAAATTAGGACAAAACAGGTACAATTTAAATGGAATTCGTATTTATTTTTGGGATTAATTTGTTCATAGTTTTTTACAATTAAATCATTAGACATAGAAATGGGTTTCTATGGCTTTTATTGCTTTGACAATTTCGTACTGCGTTAAACAATACCACAAACGTGTGCGATCCCTTTCTCAATCAATTTCATGTTTAGCCATATGAGGCATGGTTAAATGACCCTAGTTATGGTAACTTCAACGATACAAAAGTTTGGACTTTATGTGCAAGGCCTTAATTAAAAATGCAACATTTTAAAAGTTAGACAAGAATTAAATTAATAAAACAAGATATTATTATAAAATTGATTAAAAATTAGATATAATTAATTGAAAGAAGAGATTGTTAAATAAAAATTAATTAGATTATTTTGATTTATAAAAATTGATTAATTTGTGAATATAAATTAATAATTAATAAAATGGTCAATTTTTAATAATAAAATTTATTAAAATAAATTAAATCAATGATAATAAATCTGACCTATGGGAAGGAAACTTCCTTCCAAAGTCAACTTAAAAAATGGAGATGACAGGTTGAGGTTGTCAATTCTATTAATAGAAACACTTGCTTTCACAAATCAGTCAATATCTTCATTAAAAAGGTTAGCATTAGGATGCCCATTTTGTCCGTATTAGTTAAAACTTGACATTTCAAATTTAACATTACAGTTAAGTTGGTAAGTCTCTTAATTTAAGTGAGGTTATAGGTTTAAATAGTTTTTATATATACAGTAGTTTAAAATTTAAAGTCAAAATTTTATCTCTAATAAGAGACCTACTCAACTCGAATAAAAAGTAGTCTCAAAATGGGTAACTTAAATATACTTTTTATAATTAAGACCTTTTTAATATATTCGTGATTAAAATATAAAAAATAAACTTGATATTTCTCGTTTCCTTGTGGGAATAAAAGCTAACTGAGGGGGCCAAACACCACCAAGCGGCATTGGTGCCAGTGACTTTAATTGAAATGGTCCACACGATTCCATTATTATTGGTCCCACTGTAAATTGAATTTTTTTAAATAATTCATTAAGATTATACAAATTACTTTTTTTGTTTTTTTTCATAATGTAATTTATAATATAATTATGAAATTTTAATCAAAAAATTTCCGATTAACACACATGAAAAAATTAATAAATATTACCCATAAAAAGTGTAATTACGTTATTATTAATAACTTATAAATATTTCATTTAAAATATAAACTAAAATTAAGGAAAAATAAAAAATAGTGAAATTAGTTTCAACTCCTCACTTGAGGCTTTCTTTTATAGAAAGTCTTGAGTTCAAGTCACTACAAATAAGGAGAGAGAAAAAATTTTTCGATTAATGATCTTTTTTTTTATTCGAGGAAACCTCGTAGGCCGGTCAAGCGGGCACACCTCTCTGAGGGCTCAACTGGCGCACCACCCCACAGGCGGATCAAGCGGGCACACCTCATCATTGAGGGCCCAACTAGTTCTCCATCTACAAGTAAAATCCCGGCTACTCCAGACTCTTACAAGAGGGGCTAGCATGGAATCGAATCTGAGACCTAACTAAAGTCAAGACCCGCTCTCAATCATCATATATAATCTAAAGTTCTACAATAAAACAAAAATTGAGGAGATATAATAATACGTAACTTTATCTTTATACAGTAAAAAAAAAGAATAAATAGATAACGAATGCAAAAAAATAATGGAGGATTCCTTAGCTTACCGATGACACTAGGCTTCCTTTCTAATAAAACTTCACTCATACTTAAACGATAGACTTCCCCATTTTAGTTAGACTACAGCTCATCTTTTAACGTTAAAATAAGAAAACACTTTCCTAAGTTCTTGTCCCAAAAAGGATGTATAGTTCATCCTAGGCATCTCTACACCTCGACTTGACATAGTAACGAGCGAGTAAATTACGGTTTGATCTCAGTTAGTTTTTTTGCAAAGCGTCCCACCCTTTCTGTTGTTGGGATTCGAACCTTGATCTTTATCCCAAGTTAACCTTGTCAATGACCAACTGAGCTATTTTTATAGACACTTTCCTAAGTCCTGCGCTGACTGTCTTTCCAAAGAGTTGCTGTTTATGTATGTTTCAATGGGTTACAATGTTTTGCAACTATAAAAAAGCGTAGGAATTCTACAAATTTATGGTTTTATTTCAATGACCTGTTGAATATCCCTGGCTTCAACTTTTATGACTTAGGATTGCCTTCTTGTATAACCGACAGTAATTGGGAAGTGTCCCGGGAAATCTCTCTCAGTACACCATTTCTTTCTTTTTCACGACACTTATTATTATTAATTATTATAATATTTAATTATAAAAACTTTAGGTCAGTCTATTTTTTAATTAAATTTTCAATTTTAGTTTATTTTTATTATTAAAAACTGTTCAATTATTAATTAATTTGTCAATTTTATAAATTAAAATATAACAAATAACTCTCATTTATCACTTTTTAAATTAAATATCAAATTCTCTTGTAATCGTATTTTAAAATTTTAGTTTTATTTAACATTTAATTAATTTTATGATAATTTAATACTGACTGAAATATTTTAAATTTTAAATTTTTTGTCTAATTTTTTAAAATTACTTATTCGAAATATTTCTAAACTTTTGAAACTTACAAGAGGGTGAGAGGTTTAGATTTATTAGGAGGGAGCCTCCAAATGAAGGAGTAGACATAAAAAAACACAAACTTGTGGTCTTTTTTTTTTATATTGACAAGGGATAAGTACTATAATCATGAACAAGTAAGGTTGCATATTATCAAACTTCTTCATATATAATAGCCACAAAGTTGAATGATGTAATAGGGACAAGGTGAATGATACATATAAATATTAGTCCAAATTTGAATCTGTACTTTGTGTTTCTTGATCAGATAAACCCAGTAAGAATTTCTGGGTTTGACACGCCCAGATCATCTCTGAGGAAGGTGTTTTTGAGTACAACGAGAATGCTTAACTGTTTATCCACGAGCTTCGGCCTCCTGCTCTCTTCAGACAATTCTGAAAATAATTTGTCTAAGAATTAATTAGCAACGAGGCTTCATGAGACAATTTTTTTTCCCTTCTATTGTGTCTCTACATTTTCTTTCATTATTTATACCAAGACGACGTATTTTAATTAAATATTTAGGAAATTAATAATTTAAAATTAAATTAAAATTTCATATTTTTTTTGATAAGAAAAGAAAAGGATAGATACAAGCCTTAAGTTACTAGTCAGAAAAACGACACTCCCGACATATCCTTTAATAGGATAGACAAACAACTCACAGGCGGATTTTAAAATAGATAAATGGTAAGTTCAAGTAAACTGACGTAGTTGGCTAGCCAACCTATAATTCTATTAACCTGATGATATATA
>JANTNU010000002.1:2232939-2258294 GCA_024752395.1 Erythroxylum havanense
ATGAAAATATTTAAGTTGAGCCATGTACCTAAAATTTAGTTCAAACTTAAATTTCCTTTGATGCAGGGAGGGTTTGGTTGAACTTTTAGAGATTGAATAAATATTTTTTTCATTGTAAAAACTTTTTTAAGAAAAATGAATGTTTAGTTATAAAATAAAAAAAGACTTTTTTAGTAGATATAATTTTTTTGGCAATCAAAATATAACTTGTTAAGAAGTTCAAATTTGAAGTTTCTCAAAAAAGTATTTTTTAGGTAAATTTTTTAGATCAATTAATGAACATATTTTTTAATCTCTTTTATCCTTATATTTTACACATAATTCTTACAATACCCACAAACTCATCTTCAGATTTATTTTGAAATTTATAAAATATTATTTGAATTTTTATATATTTTAATATTTATTTATATATTAGTTTTACTTATGTTATAATCCACATAAAATATTTGATTATATATATTTTAATTTATGTTTTATATGGTTTAAAATTATATAATAATTAATATATTGTACTTTGCATATTGGTTAATATATTTTAAATAATATTTATATGGATCAATAATTTTATTTCAAAATAAAATATAATCAAAATTAATAAAAATACTTTTTTATTTTTATATTATCAAACAATTTATTGTATAAAATTTTTTCAAATTTTTTTAATCAAACAATCAACTAGCTTCTTAGAAGAGCTCTTCTAAAAAAATTTCTACAAAAAAAAAACTTTACTAACAAAAATTTTATTAATATAGGTCCGTCCGAGTAGATATTTAATAATGAGGTGGAGTATTGGAAGTTGGCTAGAAGCGACTAATCCTCCTGGCAGTCTTCACGTGCCTGGATCATCACAGCATTTGTAATAGTTTCCAGGCCAATTTATCCGAAGGAAACGCAACTCCATAGTTGCACTGAAGGGTTCATCTTAAAAAAAGAAACAAAGAAACAGAACTTCACTTGAAGATGGTGAACCATAATGTGAAATATGTGTAGTAGTATTATGAAGTGTACCAAGGTCCACGGAGCATTTCTTGTGTCAGAATCCTACGAAA
Source organism: Erythroxylum havanense (assembly GCA_024752395.1). Taxonomy (NCBI): domain Eukaryota; kingdom Viridiplantae; phylum Streptophyta; class Magnoliopsida; order Malpighiales; family Erythroxylaceae; genus Erythroxylum; species Erythroxylum havanense. The sequence continues at coordinate 2,233,992 of JANTNU010000002.1, forward strand.
GGCTTTCTTTCATTTGCTATTTTTTCTTATCAAGAGATGATAAATGTCGTCCACATATTGTAGAAAGACCTGCCATGCCTGCTTGTACTGTATCACCAATGTTGTAACCATTCATGGAATGGAAGTACCCTTTGAGTGGTTGGCGGAAGAACTCCAGTTTTCATGTCTTAAATTGAATCTCCTCCTATAGAGAAAGTGGTCCCTAAATGCAATGAATGATGTAAGGTGGATATTAATGGCGAATGGGCTACAAGAGGAGCAGAAGACAAACTGGCAGATGGGTGAAACAATGTACAAGGACAAATTGGAGTGGAAGTAATAACATACCATTTGATGACATACTAAGAAGTTATTAGGTTTGACATTTTCACGAACAGTAAGTGAACAACTTTTGCTAGAATCCAAAGCCATGGGAACTCTGCTGTTGGAGTTCTCTTTACCTTCAGGATTACACGTCACAGAAACCACTTTCAAGCTCATCCACGGCATGCGAGGACGGCATTGGCTGGGGCCAGCTTAATGTCTCGTGTCACAGTCAGGAGGACCAGGACATGCCTAGAACAACCCTCCATTGATAATTAGTTCGAAAGAGACTAAATAAGGTAACTCCGAACTTGTTTCTTCAAGTTAATCATCATTCTTACTGTTCTTCACTGCATGTTTTTGGTGAATTCCTAGCTGGTTGAAACATAATGTTTGCTGTGATAATAAATGCAAATGGGTCCCCTCAAGATGCTGAAAATCTACACCTGTAGACTTCTTACGAGGTAGAGAATAAGACGGAGCTTGATTCAATATCAGAAACACCGCAATTACTAATGCTTTGGATGGTGACTGATTAGGGATTTTTGAGGGCAGCTGAAGATAAAGGTAGAGAATGAATATATACATTTTCGGAATTCCACTTCCCACAAGTCGGTAAGTAATACAATGAAGCAAACTTAAAAGAAATCCATGAGAGGGACTTCTTCGATGTCTAGTGCACCAGTTTATCTACATAACTACACTACCAAAATGTAAAGAACCTCTATAGCTCAAAGTAGCTACAAGCCTACTAGGAGAAACGATAATCATAAACAAGCCACCGATACATATGTTACAAATAGGGAAGAAGACTTTCGGGTAAACCAGTATCTGTTAGCATGGGCAGAGACAATCATGTGTCCTTCCTTTTCTCACTCACAACGATTGGTCATTTGCAGACAGTCTTTAGCCTCTTTGCTGCCTGAACAAACCCCACAATGACCTGCAACTCGTCCAGTTGCTTCAGTAGCAAAGAAAAATACTATTCAGAAAGATTCTTTTAAGTTCCAGATAATAGTATAACAAGCAGGGACAAGAAAAATAGGAAAACTGCATAGATATGCAACTACCTGCGACATGAAATGCCTCTGAACAACATCAACTAGTTGCTCTTTTGATGGGTTGGGGATAGCATCCATCTGGAAACATGACCGGTATAAATTTATACATATTACATGATATTGACAGTAATGAAAGTTCTCTTAGTTAAGAACTCACAAGATTGAAGTGTCGCCAATATCTCCATAAAGCAGCCATTTCCAGCTTGCTAAAGTCAACTTTCTGATGACAAGAAAACACACGTATAAAACACAGAAGCAAAGGGTACTGGCAGATCTGATGGATTGTACAGCAAAAGCTGAGTACAAAAATGTCAACAACAGTGTGAAGAACTATTAATTGAGGTAATTTAAACAACATACCATGGCCCCACGAGGTGTAGAAACAGAACCCTTGGACTGAGAGTCGCATGAGAGAGACCTGCTAAAAGTCTTGTGAGATGATCCTGTTGATTTATGCGTCCGATGCCTTGATCTATGGGACTTTTGGGTGTCATCGGATGCTGGAAAGTCAGGGATAATAGCACAAGAATTGAAAAGGAGTGGTGGGACCAATCAAAAGAAGAAAACTATGGATTAGACAAGATGGCTTTTGCTAAATAGTGAAAGTTAAAGTTGGACAGAATGGATCCAATGTACCAAACTCCAACACTTTTTAACTCGTAGTCATGCTATCACAAAGCCACAATTTATGCTCAAGCAAACACTTATTACTTCAAAAGATTAACTGTACGAATTTGGATATTACCGAGGAAGAAGTTAGAAGTTGTTTCATAGAATCGGTATTGCTACACTAGGAAAGGTCATTAAATAAAATTCAGAATGGTCGATAAACTAAGAAATCCCTGCAAGAGCAAAACCAGTATATCAAGAAACTAGAGACTTTAGCAGTGCATCTCTCCTGATAATTCCTACTGATTCAATCTCTAAGGATTTGGTTATCGTATAACAACGGTCAATCAATGAAATTTACTAACTGAACTAACCCATGTCAGATCCATTCCACTGTGCATTTTCAAATTCTAGGTCATCATCATCTTCATTTCCAGTGGGAGCCTCAATCACACTAAGGGCATTCCTCTGTAGCTTCACTTCTATCCCATTAGTAAGAACCTGCAATTTTCAGTTGTCGAACATATAAATTAGACAAAAATTACAATTACAAGGCAGCCATTAACAAAAGCTAGACGATGAGCTGGCAAGCAGCAAATGCAGATAAGACTTATAATCAACATGCATATAGTCCCCTTCAACACTCGTTAAATGGCAATCTACCAATCCATTCACGGAACAATCGGCAAAAACAAAGAGCTTCAGGCACTTGAAAATATAAAGCGCACTTCATTAAATCTAAGAAATAAAACTTATTTCGGATTAGTAGCATATAATAATGGTAACACACCCTTCAGGAAAAGAAAGATGATCAGAAAAGGAAAGAAATTGAAGAATAAATCCAAATCTAAGATGAAATCACGTCAAAAAAGCCAATTGCAGGCCCCTTATCGTGAAAATCCCATCAATACTCCAGATCGGATGGTGAAATTTCACATGCAATGAAAACCCAATACCCAACTTCCATAATTAAAATTTAAAAACTGAATACATCACCGTACTTTTTGCAAATATGACACAAAGGGCACCTGTGCTTGACCAATTTGTTACCAAAAACGCATATAAATATTCCTCAGAAAGGCTGTTAATTTGAAGATCACATTTGCAAATATGATACGAACCGTTACATCACCAAAAGAATCTCTAACCGACTTCAAATTAAACAAATTTATGAAATCAAAATCCAACACAACAGAGTTTAATCCGCAGTGTCGAAACAAAAAGCCCATTTTGACGGTTGAAAAGAATCAGAAAGCACTCATGAATCCAACATTTACACAAAGAAAGACAAATACCAAAAAAAAAACACTTTCTTTCTGAAAACCCAGAAAAATCCAAGGAAATTACCAGCCAATGCCAACCACCGAGACCAACAGCCTTCTTGACCACACCTTGAAGACCCACAAGGACCGACTTGGTTCTGTTATTGCCCGTAACAACCACCTTAGTGTGACGTGGCAACACGGAAAGCTCCTCTTCGCTACTATCTCCACAGCTCTGCAAGTGTGAAGAGAACCCCCCATTCACCGAACTCTCCACAGTCTCCAACATATCACTCTCCTCCAACTCAAACGAACCAAAGCCACCCGCAAAACCAGAGCCTCACAGCACAAAACCACAATCGGCAGGAAGATCATGCATTGCTGAGTAAGCTCATGGCAGTTTCAAATGCAGAAGGAGAGAGAAACAAGAGATATTTGGGATTTTCTTAGAGAGAAAAAGCACAGATGGAGAGAGAGAAAGAGAAAGAGATAGCTTTCCCTTCTTCTTTTTTTCCCCCCCTCTCGTGTGTGTCTGTGAATGTGATAGAGAGAGAAGACTAGAGTGGCTGCGTTGTGCTTATTGGTTGTGTTGCTATGAATCCCGACGAGCTCTAATCGACGAATAGCAGGAAGCCACGTAAAGTAAGAAGACGTTTGGTGATGGTCTCGTTACTCATGCCACTTTGCTTTAGTGAGAGAAAGAGAAACGGAGGTTTTCAAAATACCAGTAGCGGTTTTTAATTTAAAATACATATACTCCCAACAAAAACGACGTAGGAGTTGACTGTTTGACTACCGCGTTGTAGACGAATTGACGGATACGCCCTTGCTCCCCTGTCTTTACTAGTTTACTCTGTCAATTTCAAATTGAAATTGAAATTGAAATTGAAATTTTCAAGCGAAACACAAATAATCTTTTAAAATTAATATAATATTTAATATTTAATATAATTACACAATTATTTATTTTTATTAAAATTTATGTGATTAATATATTAATAATTATGTATTTAGAATGTAATTATTTAATATTTTAATATATAATCTTTACATTATTTGGTTTCTAATATTAATAAAATATTTTAAAAATATATTTTAATATAAAATTATTATATTAATATAAAATTAAAAAATATTTTTTAAAAACGGACACTACACTAGACTTTTATTTCAACTTTTTAAGCAATAAAGTTGAAAGTTGAAACTGCAAGATAAAAAGCAAATGGAGGGAACAGAAAATAAAGTAACGTCCGTCAGAGGGAAGTGGGACGTAACGGAAAACCCCGAAATTCGTCAGCGGGACCCACGTGTTGGGGACCTACCAGCCGTCGGTGCTGTCTTATCCAACATGGGACTCTACCATTATTAAATTATTATTTTTTTCCTTACAATAACATCATTAAGTTACGCTAACATATCCAACGTTGTGTGTTCAGCGTTCTTACCCTTTTTATTTTCCCGCCACTGCGGAATCATAACAGCCGTTCATTGAGGATCATCGCGGTTACATCCGTTGGATCGTTATCTAATCCTCCTAATACCGTTATTACATTATGCTAGTAAATCCAACGTTGCGTGTTCTTTCCTTTTCACTTTCCGCCACTGCGGCGGAATGATAACAGCCGTTGGATTAAGGGAAAAGTCGAAGCCGCAACATCACAAGAGGTCGTGGCATGTTGACATAACATGTGTGATCATAACAAAGTGTGTACGACATAAAAGAAGGAACGGCTCTTTTTTTAATCGTCACTGATTCACTATCCTGTGATTGGTAGCACCAAAGCCTACCATCTGAGCCGTTCATTCTCAATCGACTTCGTAAATGAAACAGAAGTGAGCGGTCTCTCGTGTTAGTCGACCATCGAAGTTCACGCTATAGCATAATACGTGATCGAAATGTGAGGACAAAATCATGCAATGTGCCAAATAATGTAGTGCAATCAGGCAGACAAAAGTAAGGCATGTGAGTTTTAGCCAAATATTGTTGACTATGATGCAATAGAATTGAAATTCCAAGAGTGACCCTTATAAGTTAATCTCACCAAGATATAAAATTTATTTTAACCACATGAAAAAAAAAATGGGTTGAATGAAGGTAATTTTGGTGTTAATGATTGGATATTTTGGTAGGATAACAAAGCGAAACTATGGAATGTGGTCGCGGAATTGGGCAACAGGTAGGAAACTACCTGATAAGGTGTGATTGGATGAAGGAGACAGGACATGTTGGTCCAGTATCTAACTAATCTCCTTTCTTGCCCTAATCATCAATTAGGTCAAATTGAATTAAACTTAAATTAAAGATTAACAATTAATTTAAATAAATTGTTAAGCTTGTGTGAGTTAAATTTAATATTTATATTAAATAAATATTAAGTCTAATTCAATTTTAAAAATTAAGTTATTTTATATTTTTAATTTTAAAAAATTAGGGCTGACGTATTCCTAGGTGACAGTGTACTATACTCCAAAAGTTCAAATAGCATTATTCAGGACTCTTCCTTACAAAGGGGAAAATATCTAGATTTAGCTAAAATATGAACCATCATTCGGCTTGCAAAATCCTTGGCGGGGCCCATCCACCCAAACGAAGATATTGTCCGCTCCTGCATTATTTGAGTGCAACACATTATATTATTATTATCCCAGTAAGTCTAAAATTTCCAATAAAATAAAATTTTAAAAATTATCATAATTCGCAATCTTACACTATTTCTTTTAAACTCAGAATGCACAATAGGAGTGGATGACGAAGAAAGTAGTAAATAACAAAATACACGAAGCACTCTATCATAATCAGTAAATAAATTTCAAATACAGAATGTACAAAGGGGTTGATGCTGAATAAAGCAATAAATAAATCAATACGCTAGACATTCAACCACAATCAGTAAATAAATTTTCAAATACTAAATAAGGAAAATATCTTATTTACTATGTTTTTCTATTTTAATAAATTAAAAGTTTTAATTTAATATTAACTTTTTAAAATTTATATAAATTAGATCAAAATAATTATTTTTGTTTACGTAATATATTCATTAAATACTCGCCCAATAAAAATAAAAATTATCTTATTTTTATTTTTAATTAAGAATAAAATTTAATTTAATTGGGCTAAGTTGAACTTAAATCTGACTGTCTTCGGCCCAGTACCATCCCGGGTGTAGATAATGTAGGCGTGTGCCAGAGGAAGCTTAGGTGAGGTGTCACTTCTTGCTTTCTTTTATTTGGGTTACTCCGTCCTGTGGACTTATTCACGGAAGAGACTTGTTGAACACTCGTATCAATTTAATTATTCATTATATATCTTAATTAAATTATTAAATACACATAATAATTTATAACTAAGAATATTTTTAATAAAGTTTTTAATCGAGCTAACACAGGTCATCTTATATTTATTTTTTTATTAGAGTTATAAATTTAATTTTGTGAAATTAAAAATCTAAAATCTAAATTTTTATAAAAATATTTTAAAAAATTAAAATACAATATTCACGTCCTTATATAATTTTTTTAAGTCATGTCTTTATAAATTATTTTACACATAAATAATTAATATTAAATTATTAATTTTATTAAATATTTTTAAATAAATAGCTGATATTACTAATCAAATCAGCTAATATATTCTGACATCAACTGATAACAAATGCAATCTATTGATGTATTTGCTATCAATCGATAGTTTGACTTACAATACTTATATCCTTATAATTTTTTTAAGTCATGCTTTTATAAATTATTTTATACATAAATAACTAATATTAAACTATTAATTTTACAAAATATTTTTAAATAAATAGCTGATATTATTAACTAGTCAAATCAGCTAATATATTATGCTATCATCTGATAGCAAATGCAATCTGTTGATGTATTTGCTATCAGTTGATAGTTTGACTTACATAAGTTGACTAGCATAGTAAACAAAGATATTTCTTGAGCATTTTCTTCTTGCCTTTGGCAGGTGGTAGCCTCTTTCCATCTCGAGGTTCGGTGTTGTTCCCAGATGATGTGCCCGCTTCCTGAAGATTCGACGAGGAATGCTTGTTATCGAGACCTTTGATGCCGTGTGCCAGACGAGGAGTGAATAGACGACTAGCGTCCCGAGTTTCCGATTTGGTTGGCACATTTTCTTCTACCCTTATAAAAGTTTCTGCAGACAACGTAGTTGATACAATCAGTTCGTAACTGCTAGGTGATACACTTAGATTAGTAATGCAATCAGATACATGAGTTTTGGAACAGCAGAAAAACCGCAGAAGAAATGAATGAAACAGGAGCAGTGAATATAAACCTGGAGAAGTTGGCAACATAAGCAGCTCATCTGGTCTGACAGATGCAGTTACACTGAGCTTGCAGCCTCCATCCTTAGCCAAATTTTGGTTACTTCCCTTTTCCAGCTCTCGCAGCAATTCCACTGGATCGAAATACTCATTAGATGATGAAGTCAGGCAACTTGAATCCGAACTCGAGGAACGTGATACTGGATTGACAAAATCCTCCATTTCAATGTAGTCACCACCAGCAAGATAATCAATTTCAGGTGGGATCTCAACCACATCATTCACCAGACTTTGGGCTAAAGCCAAGTTTGTGGTCTCATCGTTCCTGACCACCTACAAAAACAATAGCGAACTTCTTAACGCACAGATATATGCATAGGGAAACAGTTTCACTGACAAAGAGCAAACCAGATATTTCAACTTTAGACTCCAAATGTCAAAGCAGTCAAATTCAGTTGCAATATCCAAATTTAAGTAGGATAGGGCTTAAGGTTGATGTACCTCACGCTTACTTGTAGAACCTTTGTCGGTGACATTATCATTCATTTGAGGAACTAAATGTTGTAAACGAGTGCACCCTTCAGTTACAGTACAGATGGAAGTGCCTGTCTGATTGCCAAGTTCGGTAATTTCTTTACCTCCACCATAGATTCTGCACAGTGAGCTTGCCTGCTAAAATACATCCAACCAAACTGACAGTTGACTGACAGGTTCGGTGGAAATAAAAAGAAAACCAGAATGTTACTAAATAGGCTTAAAATGGTAGGATACTCGTAAATTACCTTTTCTTTGCTGTTTTCAACAACCTCCTTCTGAGTTATCCAATACTTCTCCAATACCCAATTCGTTTTGCGTTCATCAGAAACTGGGCCTTCGAAGTATTCGAATGTGGTTTTCCAGCCAGTGAGGATAGAGTTGGAGAATAATTTACAGGCCTCTCCTTTAACCTTCCAGCGTCCCAGTAATGTACTCCCTTTTCCCTCGGTTTTGTTCCAGAACCATATGTTCTCTGCATAAGAGATCTTGTGAGTTTTCATTGTACAATCAAGCTGTGTTAAAAGAATAGTTCGTGCAACTACAGCAAGTAATTCTTGCATGGCAGGAGATGGTCGATGGTCAAAGTAATCAAATAGACATTGAACTTCAAAATCCTTGTGAAGAAAAAATTGTTCTTGAAAAGGGTTGACTGAAAGAAAATAGTTCTTACCAGGTACATGCACTGGTTCATAATGAAAGGGATTCACATCAGAGATCACATTGTCAGGAGGAGGGGATCCTTTATTCAGTTTCCGTAATGACATAAAGATCTTCCCATCACGACAATCAAACTCCATCTCAGTGATTGGGAGAGCTGCCGGAGGACACATGATTTTTCAATCCAGGGAATGTAAAATTGCTTGCTGGTCACAACAGTTAATGGAGGTCAGACATACTGCAGTAACCATTAACGATGGGAAAGAATCAATTATCAACAGTGAATTTAGAAAATTCTAACTCTTTTTTCTTTTTTTTTGGTAGATTTCCGAAAGTTTGAACAAAAAAAAAGTTAAAGAGAGCAAAAAAGTGAAAAGCAGAAGATCAAATAACATTATGCACTTGCCAACTCTATAAATCTACAAAGTCCAAACTTGAACATTTGAAACAGAAGATACATATCTGATCCAGGTACATCAACATAATTATAAACAAGAAGAATCACAAGTCAAATATTTGACTAAGTGATGATAAAAAATTCATAAAACTACCTTTCAAAAAGAAAAAATCATAAAAGCAAGTTCACAAAGAATTCATACTATAATTGAGAAGATCCCATACACTGAGGATTGGGTACGAAACTTTTGTATTCAAGTTCAAGAAAACAGCACCCAACTACTGTATTCAAATTGAAGGATAGAACAACAATGATCGCCCAGAAATTACATGTTTTCCTTTATTTCATCCAGATGCGCTGCTCTTTTTTACCAATCTGTTAAGCCATACTAAATTGCCCAGAAACCTTTCAAATGAATTTTATATCCACCGCTTCCACTTCAAGAAGAGGGTTAATACCAGAGTAAAACCAGAATAACGAGAAAATTTTTCTCGAAGTCCATCTGGGTCAAGTTATGTTCATGTTACTTTATGTAGTTCATGGCGCCAAATGGGCGGCCAAAACTCCTCAAAGTTCAAAGGAAACAAGAAAAGTAAGTTGCAAGTTTCCACTCTACACTCTACCGGTATTAAAAATTTTAATATAAACGGAACTAAGGATTCACAAGCATAATGAAATCGCATGAATAACGCCTAAAAAGAACGACTGATACGATCAACTGCCAAAGCTGAATTCATCTTCTCAAAATCAGAACCCCATGACCAAACCCATATAAAACAGGACCAAATACATGATCAAGCATCGATGATCTATTATTTTCTTGGCTTCTAAGAAAACAAAGATAAAGCAGATAAACTGAGCCACAAACTTGCAGTTCTTTTACTCCTTTTTCGCACAATCCAAGAATACAGAATCAGAATCTTTGTCAAGAAATGCACGAGAAAGTATATGAAAAAACAAAAAAGGAACTAAACTGAGCATAAGTATATACCAGAACCCAAAGATACAAATCAATCAAACAAGTCCCAGAGAAAAAGGGTATATAATTCAGTGATTGGAGGTCAAAGTTCTAACCTTTTGAATGGAGACCCGGGTAGCAGCAAGTCCCTCGCTCAGCAACCCTCAAACCACAAGTGGCCAGTGGCTCCGGTCCACAGAAGGGCTTTACAAATAGCTCACGCAAGACGCAACCATGGTTAAGGACATACAAACACAGTGAAGAGTATCGAATAATACGTGGCTTCTCTGAATTGGTCAAGCTCACGCAATGCTTTGCTTACTCTAGTGGACGTCACTCCCTCCCAACTCTCTCGCCAGTGCTTCGAAATTTCCTTTCTACCCGCGAGATCTTATCCAAATTTACTTTGGACATCATTTTCCAGTTAACCAACGTGTCTTAAAGTCGCAGAAGTCGCAGTTTCTACTAGAGGCAAATTATTACATGCAAGAGAACATATCGGGTCAAAATACTAAGTACAATGAATGCGGCGGCCAATCAAAATTTTCTGTTTAATATTATTTTATCTTACGAAATTTTAACCATTTATTTTATGGGATCTATATAAAACTCATATAAATAAACAATTAAGATTTATTGGATATAATAAGACACCATAATATTAAACAGAAAATCTAGACTCCTGTCAAGTAAGACCTTCTGCTTACATCGTCCTTTCTTTTTGTCTAGAGTTTGTAACAAATTTGAGTGCAGGCAAAGCTTCTTACTTTGAATTCATCTGCTTTTAGACTAATCCCAATTGAAAATCAATGGCTTAATTTTTTTTAATAATATTATTTAATTTTTAATTAAAATTATCTAAAATAAAACTAAAAATGCATTATTTTATATAATCTAAAGATTTTGAAGTATGAACTGTTTCAAATTCATAAAAGATCATCTTTTAAAAAAACGAGTGAAAGGATAAGAACAAGAAGAAGAAGAAAAAACAAGAATAGGCAAGTGGAAGAAGACTTAGGAGTTAGGACCAATCGGAGGCAATCAGTAACCAAATGGAGAAGCTAGTGAAGAGAACACCACATACTTTAAGACCAATCATGATCAAAGGAAAATAAAGCAAACGAGCACAACATGAAAAAGAAAGGATCATCCATTGCCTTACTTCATTGTTTTGAATCGTGAGGCTTGATTTTCTGTTTAAAGACCTTCGATAATAATTAATACTATATGGTTCTAGCAAGTGGCCCGGTGTCGATTTGTTTTATTCTTGTTCGACATGTAAAATACTAAAATTGATGGATTGACCGAATCTAGTTTGATTAGACCACGAATTAGGGCATACAATTCAAATTTTACAAATAAAATAATATCATTTAAATAAAAACAAAGTAATTTTATTTTTATTAAAAATTAAAAAAATTACGCTGAATAGGCCGAGTCGGCTTCGAGTTGCCTAAGAGATTAGGCTTAAGCCCGGTGTCTCAAGCGTGATACCAGGGTAAATGTGTAAAATTACAAAAATTTATGATATGTTTGATTGAGTGGAATAGTTATTTTATTACTGATGTATTCGTAATGAATAATTATTATTTTTTGTTTAAAAATAACATATAGAATAACTAATTCCAGGTTTAGTTGTTCCTATACTTTTAAGAATGACTAAATATACCTTCCCCTTTTTTTACATATTTCGTAAATGTTGAATAGGTAAAGACAATCTTTCTCTATATTATTATTATTATTATTATTATTTAATTTTGTTGATGTTACTATTATCAATAATTTTTTGTTATTATTATTATTAATTTTTTCTTCTTCTTATCATTATCGTCGTCGTCGTCGTCATTATTATTATTACAAACTTACGGATTTAAGAGATCCACGAGTTATTGGTGTAGAGGATCTGTACGTTGACGTGTACAGTGATTAATTTATATAGTGAGACTGAGACACGTTAATTTTGTGAATTGAAAAATTAACAGTAAATTATTTTTCTATAAATAAGAAGTTTGACTATTTTATTAATATTTTAATTTGTTTTGACAAATATTAAAAATTACATAAAGTTTAAAATGTAGAATATAATTATATATATATATATGTATATAATATCTAATATAAGTAATTTAGAACATATATATATACAGTACAATAAATAATTTTAAATTTTGTATTATGTAATATACATATTGATGTAGATAATGACTGGCGTCGAAACAAAAGCACTGACCGACGTCGTATAGATGTAAAAGAAAACTTTTGCGTTCCATTATATTACATTAGATTACGTATCGTCGGCGAAGGAGCTGCCTGAATCGTACTTCTCTTCTCTTACGTTAGCCTTACCCGGCAGGATTATCGTCTCCTGAACTCGGAATATCCCGGTGGGCTATAGAATCAGACAAACTTCCAGTAACGAGAAGACCAAGTAACCAAGGACGAGGATATAACGACGCCGTTTGCATCCGTAATGTTTGGAAATCTCAAGTTAAACTAAACGGCGCCAGAGATGTGTCGTTTGGATAACTGAAAGTTAGAACGAGGAATTCGGGAGTGACCGAAGCTCTGGGTTTTGTGTTAATGGAGGATTCCAACTCAAACAGCCGCTTATCTTCGTTCTTAGAATCCGGAATTTACCGGCTCCATCTTCTTAATGCTGTATTCGTTGATCCGGTTCGTGTATTGAACCGCTGCTATACCCAGTTCAGGTTGTCTCCTTCCCGCTACTACTCTCGGTTCTTCGATACCAACATTTGCGGTGACCACCATGAACGTACCGAGGATTCAAATTCGAAGAAAAGAAAACGGAAGGAGAATAAAAAGAAGAAGAAGAAGAAGGAACCGCCCGCTTTGAACGAAAGAGAGCTCGCCGCCGATGAACGTCACCGGGTAAGAGTCTATCGCAGTTGGCTTTCTTGTTTGCGGTCACCTTCGGTTGCTGAGTTTGAGTATGGGCGTGTAACAGCAAGTAAGACCTTTGTTGTTGAAGGCGCATGAATGCTTGATGGGAGCTGGAGATCTTTTGGCGGCAATCAGAGACTTGAGGAACGATTTTGGTTCTGCGAGTGAGAGCGGAGGAATCTCATCACCTGTTAGCGAGTGCTCGCTTATCGAACTCGGAAGCGTTTGGCAAGCTCCTTTCTATGAGATAACGCTCAATCTCCCTCAAGATTACGAGCCAAGTACAATTAAAGTTCGGGTTTTGAGCTTTGTTAAAAAAATGTTTGATTTCTCTTACAAAGTCTTTTTCCGTGTCTCAGGTTCTTCTTGTGACCAACAAAGTACGCAGAGGGTGGTTGCTGCATTTAACAATCTTGTTTGTAATGAGATGGAGACTGAGGTGGTAGCTCAACTTTTGGGTAGGAACTATATAATACCTAGAGATAGCTGCTTCTACATGGTAGGTGTTTTAGAGCTATTGTTCTTCTTTTAAGTAGAGTGATTTCTTGATTGGAAAAGCTTCAAACGTACAATATTCTGAATATTTTTTTGCTAGAGATCCTATGGAAGTTAACTTTTATGTGTACTGGTTGATCTTACTTGTTTGATCATGCTTTTTCACAATCTTGAAGTCTGATCTGGGGCATATTCGCAACCTTATTCCTGGTAATTATTGTACTTTGCAATTCAAATGCTCTTTTTGTATTGGTCTTTTGCTTGCCAGCAATTCATCTTTGGTAGTGGCAATATTTTAATTCTGCATTAAGTGGCTAAGCCGGGAAGGAGTTGCTAGATTTTTCATAGAACTTGTTCCAGTCTGCGGTTAAAACCATTGTTTTCTTTGATACAAGACTTAACTAAAAGATCAATAGATTATAGAGAGGTTCTTCCTTCTGTTTTGTCAATATGTAACATTATTCAGTTCTAAGTTATAACCAATATGGCGTATGAATCTGCTTAGTACTCATGTTGAGGAATGCCCTCTATCAGTAGTCTTGTGCTTCATATGGTTAAGTCTGCTTTCGTTAGTTCTAGCAGTATGAATCGAATAATTGCAACTTTATGTACTGAGCATTTAACTTGAATAAAAATGTTTGATGCTGTGAGGTTCAGGGAGATATATTGGTTTGTGCATAGAAGTTCTTGAAAGCTCAACCATGCTAATCACGAAACTTGTTTTCTTTTGATGTAGCTGAGCCTCATTGTGGCTTCAATCTTATTGTGATTGATCCACCTTGGGAGAATGCAAGTGTGCGGCAGAAACTCATGTAAGGATTCCGGGCATGGTGGCTTTTGAGCTTGTTGAGATCTGATTTCTTTTGCTGGCATCTCCTATTTGTCTTTCTCTTGAAGATTATGGCTTTCTTAAATTCTGAATATCTTACATAGTGTGTTCCTTCAGAAACAGATTCTACTTTTGAAACTTTTATATCACAAACATTGGAATTCTTTTGATTCTTCAGTAGAGATGATTGACCTGCTTAATTTGATTCTAGGTATCCTACTTTGCCAAACAGGCATTTCTTTTTCCTTCCTATCAAGCAACTTTCTCATGTAGATGGAGCACTAGTATGCTTATGGGTGACCAATAGGGAGAAATTGCGAACTTTTGTTGAGAAAGAGCTGTTACCAGCATGGGGAGTCAGTTATATGGCCACTTTTTACTGGTTAAAGGTCTGCTTTCCTCTTAAATATTTTGAGATGATTAATTCACGAAATGGTTCTAGGCATGACTTAGTGCGTTGAGGCTGCAGGTGAAAGCAGATGGTTCATTGCTCAGTGATTTAGACCTGCTTCATCATAAACCTTATGAATGTCTTTTACTTGGTTACTGTCATGGAAAGGTAAGAGCAAAGCTTTTCATTTGGTTGACCTGTAATAATTAGTCCGCATCTCTTAAATCACTTGCTCCTTGATTTCTCACCGTTGACCTTTTTTCCTCTTTCCTTTGTCTTCAGGGGGATGTTCAGGGCCCAGCTCCTGTATGGCAATCGAGCTTGAGGCATATGAAAGATGATCAGATCATTTTAAGCATTCCAGGGGCTTACTCAAGGAAGCCTCCAGTTGGAGGTAATTTCCCTCTCCACTTTGACAGTTCCTGACTTTTGCCATGGAAGCCATTGGGCCAAGTCACTTGTCATGGTTTCCAAGAACTCTGGAACTCATATTTTTGTCTCATTTTGTGAAAATCAACTTCTACTGTCTTTGTTTCTTTCCAGAGTTGCTGCTGGAACTTGTTCCTGGCCTTAAACCTGCTCGATGCATTGAACTCTTCGCCAGAGAGATGATAGCAGGATGGACTTCTTGGGGAAATGAACCTCTTCACTTTCAGGATTCATGCTATTTTCTAAGTGACGACTGACTAGACAGGAAAAACACTACTTGTAAACCATCTGTTTTCAGGATTCATGCATTGAAGTTTTGAGCATTTGGATTTGTTTTGCTTATGCAATGAAAGAAAAAGAATTAGATAAATAGAATTTAATTAATTATAACCAATAAATTCTGAGTGAGAATAAAATTTTTTATTAATGGACAACGAGAGGTGCTTGGTTTATGGGTTTAGGAATGAATAAATGGTATGGAATGATAACAGGTAGTTGATTTTATATTATGATTACAGGATATACTTCACTTTTGAGAAATCGTTCATACTCCTCGTATATAAAATAAATGAATTTTATTCTTGGGTTTTAGTGACAAAAATTGTCAAGTGAGTGATATAGATATTCTTTTAATTAAATATAATTAATTAAATAATTAAAATATATTTAATTATAATATAATTAATTATTTACAATAGAATTAATTGATTATATTATTATATTTTTGTCAATTAATTATGATTATTAAAATATATTAAAATTTGATGGAATTAAAAATTTTAACATATTATTATTTTTAAAATTTTTAATAAATTTTTATTTCTTAATATTTTTAACAAATTATTGTCAATAATAATAATAATAATTACTTTCTTTTAACGGTCTATCGTAATTATAATAATTATGTTTATTCTCCTTTTTTATTATATTCGGTCAATATAAATATATCAATCTCTCCTCAATTTCACCTTTATAAAAAAATATAA
Organism: Erythroxylum havanense; assembly: GCA_024752395.1. Taxonomy (NCBI): domain Eukaryota; kingdom Viridiplantae; phylum Streptophyta; class Magnoliopsida; order Malpighiales; family Erythroxylaceae; genus Erythroxylum; species Erythroxylum havanense. The sequence goes on from JANTNU010000002.1 coordinate 2,250,099, forward strand.
ATATCATATCATAATTCATAACAACCTGTTCGTTACTTTTCATAATTGAAGATCGTCCGTTACATTACATACATTGGACGGGTCCTTGATCACAAGATGATGAAATCCAACGATGGTCGATGACTCTCTAAGTGGACCCCACTCAATCGGTGGGACCCGCTTTTGAAATTATTAGTTTCATTACAAGACATGTTACTTTAAAGTTTAAACAAACTTGCATGCTGACGCGGCAAAACCCCGCTTCTCCTCCGCCTCCCCTTAAATGGTCGCGAAGACCGTCCCCAACAAGTGTAAATCTTACGTGCGTAACAGAGCACAGTCGTATCCTGCACCCTCAGGCGTTGTGAGCGACTAAATTGGATCTTGATACTGATCGATTGAATGCGCAGTCCATCTGTGAGTTTTCGGTGTACTCTCGACCACAGCATAAGATTTCTGGGCTTTCACTTTTTAATTCTTCTTTCTTGTATACATACATACTTTCAGTGTTAAAAGCAAACTCCTCGTGACTCTTCTTCTAGCTCTGTTCAAAGCTTCCTAAAGAGTGAGTGAGAGAGAGAGAGAGAGAGATTGTGAGGTAAGGTTTTACCGGAAAATGACATCAGACGGCGCAACATCGACGTTGACTGGGGCAGGGAGGAGGAAGCCGTCATGGAGAGAGAGAGAGAACAATAGGAGAAGAGAGCGGAGAAGAAGAGCCATAGCTGCGAAGGTATACTCGGGATTAAGAGCTCAAGGAAATTACAATTTGCCCAAGCACTGTGACAATAATGAGGTCTTGAAGGCTCTCTGTGCAGAGGCTGGTTGGGTCGTTGAAGAAGACGGCACCACTTATCGCAAGGTACCACCACCTTTCTATTTCTTCAACATTTCTTTTGGATCTGATAACATCTTTTCTTTAGGTTTTTGTTTCAGCTCTTAATCTGGAAAAGAATTGGCTATACTAATTGGATCAAGCGGCTATCTCTAGAGAAAGCTATGATTTATGTGCTTTCACATTAGTGCAACAATGGTTTTAGAATTGCTTCGGTTTAAGGGTTGTGTTTTGAAATTTAAAGTGGAATTAGATGATCTCAGAAGTTCAGCTTGAACTTTAACAGTTAACTGATTATGGCTATAAGTGGTATGAATGCAATTCAGGTCTTGTGTTGTTTAAGTTGAGCTGAAGTTTAATAGTTTTCTGATTCTTGCTACCGCCATATTTGACTTGATTGTTTCAGGGATGCAAGCCACCTCCCATTGATATAGTAGGCGCATCCACAAGAACCACCCCATACTGTTCCCAAAACCCAAGTCCATTGTCTTCATCATTTCCTAGTCCAATTCCTTCCTACCAAGCCAGTCCCTCCTCTTCTTCATTTCCTAGTCCTACTCGAGGTGACAATAATGCCTCTTCCAATCTACTCCCTTTCCTCCGAAATGTCATTCCTGCTTCCCTCCCGCCTCTCCGTATCTCCAACAGTGCTCCTGTGACCCCGCCTATCTCGTCCCCAACTTCAAGACATTCCAAGCCAATTCCTTATTGGGAGTCTATTGCGAAGCAATCCATAGCGTCCTTGAATTACCCTTTCTATGCCGTGTCTGCCCCAGCTAGCCCTACTCACCGGCAGTTTCATGCTCCAGCTACTATACCTGAATGCGATGAGTCGGATGCATCCACTGTTGAGTCTGGTCAATGGATAAGCTTCAAAAAGTTTGCGCCGTCAATGGCTGCTGCATTACCAACCTCACCAACATATAACCTTGTCAAACCTGTGACTCAGCAAATCCTATCCAATGATGTGATGGATGACAACGAGAGGGGTATGGATTTTGAGTTCGGGGGTGGACAGGTGAAGCCTTGGGAAGGAGAGAGGATTCATGAGGTGGGATTGGATGACCTAGAGCTCACCCTTGGAAATGGAAAGGCTCGGGCTTAGAGTGGACATGGTGAGGAAATATAAGAACTTGGAACTTTGAGTTGTTCTAGCTTGCTGAAGATTATTTGTTGGTCATGAACCAGTTTTGGTTCTTAGGAAAAATTATAGTTTCATGGTCCTTTTTTATGCCAATTCAGTTTTACCTTTTCTTTTAAACTTAACGCAGCATCAAACCTATCAGCTTAATGTTTCAGATGTATGCACAGCTTTACTTGTAGATAATGTAGAATGTTTATGGATGGTCTTCAGGATCTCCTCGCTCCCCCATATCTCTTCTCTTTCTCTATAGACTGATGGGACATTTTGGAACTTAAATCGTTTTGATGGTATGTATTCTTAAAGGATCTACATCAGTTGTATGCAATTATTTGCAGGCACCAAATCTCATCCCTTGTCGAACGATTGATAGCCTATCGTCAACTAGGCACGTGATTAAAGATTGTTAAAAGATTTTTGGCATGATTTAGAAGATTTTGAGATTGTTTAGTTCTTATACAACTAGAAACCAGTGAATCCAACAAGAATCTACATGAAAACTTCCAAACCCAGACGAATAAATTGCCAACTGTATTTCAACCATCAAATAGCGTGATATATTCGTACTACTTAAAACACTATCTGGTTAGGTAAACATTACAAGTGGAACAAAGCAACTAAGTTTGTTTTAAATGATGGCAACACTAACTAAAAAATACTCACAAGTATCAGCTCCTCTAGTGGTGCTATAATCTTAGCCAATCGGTGAAAATGGAGAAGTTGGGGCAACTTAATCATGTGTTAAGCATGTTTTTCTCCAAGACTTTAACTGCCTCCTTAGTCTCTTCAATTCTGGGTCTGATGTCCTTTTCGCAATTCTCATTGCACTCTTCGTATCTGAAGCATTTTACAAGATGATCGTTAACAATCCCTGCCACTTGCATGAACGAGTAAACAACTGTAGGTCCAACACACCGGAAGCCTCTCTGCATCAGATCCTTGCTTACAAGCTCTGCTTTTGGTGTCTTCACTGGCACTTGACGCGCATACCGGAAGCCATTCTTCAATGGCTTGTTACTTACAAATCGCCAGCAATAGCTGCTGAAGGAACCAAACTCCTGCTGAATCTGACAATGATGCAAATACAACAGGAGACAATTAATTCTATTTCTGAGTAATTAATTGATACCCTCAACTTTGAAATATGGAACGATCCTAAATATCCGCCCTGTTCATAGATTCTTAAGAGACCTGCAAGATTACCTTGAGCACTTGTTTAGCATTTTCGACTATTGCTCGGAGCTTCTGTTCAGAGAGTAATAAATTTCCATTCACTTTCAATGAAAGTAGCTTCTTTTCAGTGAACTGTGCAATGAATAATGGGTCGAAGCCATCAAAGAGTTTCCTGACAAAAGGATGCAACGAAAAACGTAAGATAAAATGAGAGAAAGTTAGTTAATCGAAAGATTGGAGAATAAGATACCTAAATGTAGCTCTCAAATGAAGAATTGCCGGCCAGTTGAGTTCTGCTAAAGCTTGTGAAAAGACAAGCAACTCAAACAGCTTACTATCCTCATGAACAGGGACTCCCCATTCTTCATCGTGGAATAATTTATAGAGCGGATCTGTTACCAAGAAATTGAGTGTAGAGAACAGGTTAATTTAGTTTTCGGATTAGCCAAAGTCCCCGAACAGAAATTACTTCTAAGATGAACTTCACTTATGATTTGGATGATCACATCGACGACATTTTGATGTTTTCTTAATTTTCCTGGTTTAGGATTAGTATATTACTGTATTAATCTTCTATGTCACGTACCACAACACCAATTTTTGAATAAACATGTTTCGGAATCTTACCAGAGTTCGGGGTGATCCAATCACACCTCTGTACTATCCCTTCTTGCTTCACCGCAACCTCTTCACTATCATCAGGAACAACCTTCACAGCCCTCAATCCGCTGCGTTTTACATTCCTTCTAGAACTTACCACCTTAGTCGAAGAACCTCTCGACGACGACGCAGAAGAAGAAGAAGACGAATCCGTCGAGCACAAGCTCTCCACCGACAGATTCTTCCTCACAGCCACTTCCTGTGGCAAAGTCTGAGAAACCGTCGCCGGCTTCTTCGACCTCACCGGAACCTTCGTCACGACCTCAGTTTTCCGTTTGGACTCTTCCAGAACCCTAACTCTGTTTCCAGCCGGGCCGAGCACCGGTCGCGCCTCGGCCGTCAGTTTTTCCGGCGAATGAAGTTTAACAGCCGCAGACATCGGTAGAATGGAAAGTAACTGCAAAACGTTAGCTAGTTTTCGGGCTGTAAAACAGAACAATCTGGATTTCTGAGTGAACTTTGTGAGGAGAACAAGTTGCTAGGAGGTAGAGTGGCACTGGAGAAGAAATTTAAAGACCCGGTGAGGCTAAAATGGGAATGTGGGGAGACCTAGGAGCGAGAGGCGAGAGGCGAGAGCAGAGAGAATTTGGGGGGGTAAACAATAAACGACGGACACAACGGACGCTATATTTAAACGGAAAATTATAATGGATAAGGAACCGGTAATTGCCGGTATTTGTCCTGGGCGTCGGTTACTACGGACCGTTTGGGGTTTAAATGGAAAGTCACCTTGCAACAAATTTCCAATTTTGCCATTCTTCGTTGGTTTCTGTTGCAAACGATGCCGTTTTCGTTTGCTTTTGCTCTTTGCATTGCAGTCTCCAGATAAGAAACTTTGATTACAAAGAGTCATCGATGATATCTAATGACTTTGTATGATCGCTTTTAAATATACTAATGATGCTCTTAGGCCATTAGATCTCCAAAGATCAAAAGAAAATAAAACTTTTGAGCAATCAAAAAATTAATTATTTGATTTGATGAATTGAATACAATTTTTTTGTTAATAAACTTATTTTTTAAAAATAAATAATTTTAAAATTATTGACATTTTCTAATTTTCTAATTTTTCTTTTCAATTACTCTTTAATTAATTTTGTATATAATTTTTTTAATACGAAGACAACATAAAAAGCTGTTAAGTGACCACTTCACACAATTGTTTCACACAATAGCAATAGTTTAAACTATTTTGTGAAGCTAACTTAATAAATTTTATATATTCATTAACGTACCCCTTAAATGAAAGTCCTTTTACGCTTAAAAATTACACATGCTCATTCTATCTTATGCTGAATAACAGGTGAGTGGTAGGATTTGAATTTATAACCACTTGATTACAAAAACTCTGATACTATATTAAGTGACTGTTTCACCACAATAGCTCAAGTTATTATATAAAGTCAACTTAACTCGTTAAAAATAAGTAAAATTACAAGATACTGCCGACATTCCATCTTTCATGGAACTCATCATTTGTTGTTCCACTGACAATCACTCATTTGCTGCAGGATTTAGTCTTCTTCTTTCATTATCAATCTTGTTATTACTCTTGACTTTATCTGTATATTATATGGGGATTAAACTAATCCTCGTATGACTTGTCTTGATATGGTGTTCTAACTTCGAAGACGGCTACGTTTTACCAAACTCAAAGTTCCACCAAGTAATCATCTTAGAATCTGGACAACAAGGGTAGTAATGGAAAGTGTCCCCATTACAGGTGATTGGCCGTTAAAGAAGCTTTTTGGCCAAGTGTCACATTCAGTTGGTAATGAACAAGGCTTAAGCTATTGGATTTGGGGTTATGGTGGTGGGTACGTTTCTTACCGTTAGGAAAAAGAATCCGATGACTCTTACCGGTCACCAGAAACTGAAAAAAGGGTAAAGACAGACAAACTGATGGTGGGCAACTAACGGCTACGTGGCCCTCGTCAATCTTCTAAGTTACTTTAACTGGGCTGGACTATATCATTCAGACGTCTTATATATTCAATTTTATTTGCTCCATAAGTACATAGCCCATGAACGTTGTTACTTTATATAAATATATATATAAACATTTGAAAGTGTCTAACTTTTTATTATACAAACCCTTTGGTTCTACTTTTTTTTTTGTTATAATTTTTACTTTTTGATTTCTTTTTCTCTTAAAAAAAATGTTTGATTGTGATTTGTAATATAAAAACTGAAAACACAAACTCATTTAGTTGAGATTTGTAATAAAAACTAAAAATAAAAACATTTTTGGTTTTATCATCCTATTTTGATTTTTATAATTATATTCTTATGTTAATAATTTTAATACATAAATTATATTTTTAAATTAACTAATTATCATTATAGTTAAAATTAAAATATATGCAAATTAAATATAATTAAAAATTTACACATTAATTGCATATAATGAAATTTTATAAATTATAAAATTATATTAAGTCATTCTAATCAATAAAAAATGTTTATCATATTATAATTTTTGAAAATATAATAGTACTGTTATTTACAAAAAGAAACACAAATCAATTAAAAATAATATAATCACTTCACATTTGTATAGCAGCTTCATCTCGCTTTCAAGACACACCTCAAAGTTGTCTTAGAGTAATAATATACTCCACTTGAGAACTTGCATCTTTATTTTTACTTTCCCTAATTTGTTCTTCATTTTTAGCATAACTGTCAAATAATTCATCGCTTTGCCCATATAATCTAATATAATTATGTGTAATACAACAAGCAATAGCGATATATTTTTGTTTTTTCATATCATAACTCGAAATATTTTTAAGTATAAAAATCTTGCTTTTAAAACGTCAAAACATATTTCAATAATATTTATTAATGAAGAATGCTTGTAGTTAAATAATTCCTGTAGATCTTGAGATCTTCCTCTGCCTCTATAATTTTGCAAATAATATCTTTCACTTTGGTATGGTGAAAGAAATCCAAGCATACTAGTATAATATAAATCAACTAAATAATGCTTACCTAACATAAAAAGAACATATTATTAACAAAAAGATATTAAAAATGAATCATAATTATTATGTTTATTTAAAATAATACAATATCATGAGAAGGTATAGGAAATTGATTCGCTGGATTTGTCATTGTTTATAAAAGAACTCGAGAGTCATTTGCGGTACTTTCTCATCCAGCCATTACATATGTAAAACGTATGTCAAATGAGTAACAATACATAATATTTTAGGTTGAATTAATTCTTTTGTCCTTGTATGATATATGTTCATTGGTCAGAACATGTGCATCAATATGTATACCATCTATTGCTTCTAAATAATCCTAAAAATTAAAACACATATTAAAATAATTATTAATCATAAGGACATAATTAAAATAGTAATTAAATATATGAATGTACCTAAAAATATGGAAAGAATTTTGAATTATGTTGAATCTCAAGAGGTGTATTAGTAAAAGATGGTGAAGTAATGATTCTTTTTGCAAGATGATTAACTGCATATAAAATTTTATGAAAGTACTTTGAAATTGTGTAGGTCAAATGTTGAAAGCATTCCACATGGACTCTAGTTGTTTCACTATGCCTTATAGTCAGGGTCGTTCTTATAGTTTTATAGGCCTTGAGCGAAATTAAAAGAAAGAGCCCCAATAATATTATCATGATCATGATTTATGACAAACAATTTCTCCGTGCATTTTTAGATGCAAAATTATTAATAATATTATCAAGATCAATATTGTCCAATATATCCTTCTCAATACATAACATAGCTAAATCATTCAACCTTTCTTGTGGCATTGATGATCTCAAGTAAGTTTTTAATAATTTTAACTTTGAAAAACTTCTCTCAGCTGATGTTACAGTCACAGGTATAGTCAATAGAATTCGATAAGCAATTGAAACATTTGGATAACAATCTACAGCTTGAACAAATTCTAATATTTCAACTAATGACATTAACTCATTTGGCAAAGTCATTTGTAATACTTTTAATTCAAAAAAAAGATCATCTAAATCCATATCAGACACATTATTATGAGAAAAAGTCATCGTAAAATTAGTACAACATTCTATTAATTCATTATCATCTAATGACCTCAACTTCTTTGAATCAAATAAAAATCTAAAAATATTATCAAATGTCATTAATTGTTCAAATCTATTCTTTACCGAAGTAATTGCCATATCCGCAACAATTAGAAAGTAATTAACCCGGAAAGAATCCTCAGCTGATTGTATTTCTTCATTATGGTTAATTTCATCAAATTGTCGTTTTCTAATAACACAGCGTCTAGTTGGAAATGTAGGCTCTATATTCATCTCAAGCGCAAGATTTTTAGCAATCTTCATACTAGAGCTAAACCCTTCATCTCTATATTTCTCAAAAAATACCATCACACCTTCTAATTGCTTTATGGTAGC
>JANTNU010000002.1:2285983-2300685 GCA_024752395.1 Erythroxylum havanense
CAGTCCACAATCAAGAGATTGATGCATCAGTCACTATATCTCTAACATGTGAAATCACAATGCACATCAGGGTTTATAATGTGTCACCAACATGCATATGAGCCATTACTTTTTCAATGATTTCCAGGCATGTAACCAGAGTGCTTGAGACTTTCAAAACTAAGATACAATGGAGATGGAAATTAATAAAAGAGCACATGTGTTATAATTGTCAGCCACACAATTACTATCTGGAATCCAAGAATGCAAATGCAATATAAAGTAAAAGAATCTTGAAAACATCAATCGTCTGAAAAAGCAGATGATAAAGGTCATTTAAACCTCTTAGGAAGAAAAAATTGGAAAAGAGGAAAAATAGTCAAACATGGAAAGCTTAAAAGAAAACCATAGTAGTATAGATCTTCCAATAACTAATACAAAACCTAATACAAAACCAAACATTAAGGAGATAAGCAACAAAACAAAGTGTCAAACCTCAGGTTTCAAATCATTGACGGAGGAGCAGGGAGCAGGGACGCACCACGGACGAAGGAGCAGGGAGCAGGGACGCACGTGGAAGCACGCACCACCAGGACGGAGGAGGAGGCTGACCCATGGGAGACGAGACGCACCACAGATGGAGGAGCAGGGAGCAGGGAGCCAGGGACGCAGACGGAAGCACGCACCAGGACGGAGGAGGAGGCTGACCCACGGGAGACGAGACGCACCACGAACGGAGGAGGAGAAGGTAGAAGACGAACCGATGAGACGCACCACGCCACCACGAACGAAGGAGGAGAAGGCAGAAGACGAACCGAGAAGAAGAACCGAGAAGATGAACGACAACCGAGACGACGAGAAGACCAACGCAGAAGGCAGAGGCGACAGGCGAGAAGAGAAGGCGGAAGGCGGTTCCAGTCCGGAGAGAAGAGAAGGCTCCGAGATTTGAGAAGAAGAATCGGGATTCAAGCCCTAATTTTAATCCTATTTCAAACTAATTCGGGTAACCCGAATTTTTTCTGGGTTACCCGTACCTTACCCGAAATATTTCGGGTAATTTTTGGTCCAGCCCGATTTACCAAATATTTTTCATTTTCCTACCCGAATTATGCTCACCCCTAGTTTCTACCACTATTCGTTAATTATTCTACCACTTGGCATTTTTTTAGTCCAAAAATACCCTTAGGTTCCAAAAAATTTCCAAATTTTTACTAAAAATTATGGGTCAATAAGTATACTTTCCAAATCAATACTTAACATATACAATTCACAATTTCAAAAACAATCACATTTATAGATCAATTATACCCGGAATATGTCAATGAATGTATGTACCGTCATTTTAATGTGCAAAAATTCAAATTCACATGCGTATATGCTAACATTATGCATGAGTATGAAATGCATTTTTCTTAATCTCTCTTTGATCTCACATGTACCAAATGTTAGGGTTCTAACCTTTATTATCGGAACAAGATTTTACATTAAAGACTGATGCGTATCTGTTTAATATGATTCCTAGTAAAACATTTCCTAAGATACGTTATGAATTATGGATAGGAAGGAAACCTAGTTTATGACATCTTCACATTTGGGCTTGTTCAGTAGAAGTAAGACTGTATAATTCACATGAAAAGAAGCTTGATGCAATAATTATTAGTGGTTTTTTTATTGGTTATCTTGAAAAATCAAAAGGGTATAGATTTTATTGTCCTAACCATAGTAAGAGAATAATTAAGTCTGGTAATGTTCGGTTCATTGAAAATGGTCAAATCAGTGAGAGTGGAGAATCACGAAAAGTGGATATTCACGAGAATCGAATAAAAACTACTCCAAGTCGAGTAGACACCACCACATCAGACGTGATCCCACCGGTTGTTATTCCTTTTGTTGCATCACTGATACGCAATCTACCAGAACAACAAATTAATGTTCCAATTCTACAAGTTGAACATATTAATGACGAACTAGCTAATGGTGATTAAGTTACAAATGATCAAATAATGTCACAAGACGTAGCATTACGAAGGTCTACAAGGCAAAGAAAACCAGCTATTTCAAGTGATTATGAAATTTACTCACTTGAATATGAATGTGACTTGAGCATTGATAAAGATCCAGGCTCATTTAAACAAGCCATGGAATGTAACAATTCTAAAAAATGGTTCAATGTTATGAAAGAAGAGTTGAAATCAATGGATGACAACAAAGTCTGAGAATTAGTTAAGTTGCCAGAAGGTGTAAAGCAAATGGGTTGTAAATGAGTCTTTAAGATCAAACGTGACTCATAAGGCATCATTGAAAGGTATAAAGTCAGACTTATTGCCAAAGGTTATACTAAAAAAATGACATTGACTATAAAGACACATTCTCACTAGTTTCAAAGAAGGACTCTTTAAGAATTGTTATGGCCTTGGTAGCTCATTATAATTTAGAGCTTTACCAAATGGATGTAAAGACTGTCTTTTTAAATAATGACTTGGAAGAGGAAGTGTATATGGATCAACCAAAAAGTTTTAAAACCACAGAAAAGGACAAATTATTGTGTAAATTAAAGAAGTCAATATATGGACTGAAACATGCTTCCCGACAATGGTATCTTAAGTTTAATGATACTACTACGTCTTACCGTTTTGAAGAAAATATTGTTGATCGGTGTATCTATTTGAAGATCAGTGGGAGTAAATTCATTATATTAGCCATATATATTGATGATATCCTTATTGTTGCAAATAATATGGTTTTGTTACATGATGTCAAGAATTTTCTTAATAATAATTTCGAAATGAAAGATATGGGTAAGGCATCTTATGTGATAGGAATAGAACTATTATGTGATAGATCATAAGGATTGTTCGGATTGTCTCAGAAAGTATATATCAAAAAATATTAGAAAGCTTTAAAATGAAAAATTGCTCTGCAAGGATAGTTCCAATCCAAAAAAGGGACAAATTTAATCAAATGAAATGTCCACAAAATGATTTGGAACATAAGCAAATGGAGTCTATTCCTTATGTGTCATTAGGTGGGAGCTTAAATTATGCTCAAACATGCTCTCGACCAAATATTAGTTTTGTTGTTAGAATGTTAGGCCGATATCAAAGAAATCTTGGAATGGACCATTAGAAAGCTGCAAAGAAAGTCCTTAGATATTTACAAGGCACTAAGGACTATATGCTCATAATAGAAAATCAAAATCAACCCATCTCGAAGTGATAGGTTACATGAATTTAGACTATATCGGATGTGTGGACTCACAGAAATCTACATTCGGTTATCTGTTTGTATTAGCTGGAGGAGCAATTTCATGAAAAAGTGAAAAGCAGTCTGTCATTGCTACTTCCACTATAGAAGTTCAGTTTGTGGTGTGCTTTGAGGCCACGGTTCATAGATTATGGTTGCGAAACTTTATCTACGATCTTGGTATTGTCGACAGTATTGTTAAACCATTAAGGATTTATTGTGATAATTCTGTAGCCGTTTTCTCCTCTAAGAATGACAAGTATTCAAAGGGTGCCAAACAAATGGATTTCAAATACTTGTTTGTGAAAGAAGTGCAAAAATATAAAGTGTCAATTGAGCATATTGGTATATATGTAATGATAGCAGATATGTTAACTAAAGGTTTACCGCCCAAAACATTTGTTGGCCATGTTGAACAGATGGGCATTATGAATAAGTCCTTGTTAGCATAGAAGTTAACATGTATATATACATATAACTGTCTTGCTCGAATTGTCATGACACTTGTGAATTCAATTAATGTTACATTTGTTTTTGCTCACTTATTATCTAAATTATGTTGTATACAATCATTGTTTCTGTGAGGTAACAATTACAGAATTACCCACTTAACGTTATATGACTTGAGATGATTATGTGATGCATGGAAGGAATTATGTTGTATAACTTGTGCCCGACATGATCCAATCATCTTAATTCACTTACGGTTGATTTGATCGATTCAATGTATTGTATACACTTAATTACCGTTTTATTATTGAACCATCAAGTCATTTCATGGGCCAAGTGGGAGAATGTAAGATATTCTATGGCTCATGTGAGTTATAGATTTGAGTCTATTGAAAAGAGCCCAAGATCATAGTTATTGGGTCTCAAAGAGTTGGGCTCAAATGGGTCCTAGACCGTGTCCCTCTCTCCTTAAATTAACCCAAAAGACATGTTGGTTGGTCAAAACGACACGTTGTTTTGAGAATCATTACTGAGGTGTTTCTAAACCATTGAAAAAACCCAATTTTACAGAAGACGAAAGGTAAAGAGGGAATAAACTTGTATCAATAATATCAAAGGAAATGGATTCAAGTTTGTTTACAATGTTATTCATCTATCCATAATTATTTTATAATCACCAAAAACAAAAGCTTAAGCGCCGGTGCTTTCATTTTAATTATCTGGAGATCATATCTACAAAGTTGCTGAAGATTGATGAGAGTGTGTGCTTTTCAATTGGCTTGGGTACTTGATTTTCGATGGATCATCATTGAATTCGATTCCCTTAAGGCAATAAATATTCTCTCCTCTTCTAGACTTCCTAGAACTGACTACACTTTTTTGATGGCAGGTATCTATGGTCTACTGCGATATCCTTGGGAGGTGAAGTTTCAGCACTTCTATAGAGAAGGCAACCTGAGTACAGATAGTCTAGCCTCACTTGCCACTATAGCCAGCCCAGGCCTACATTTTCTCCAGGAGCTTTCACCGTTAATCAGAGTCCACATGCAATGTGATCAACACGACATTTTGTACCGCAAACATTGCGTTAATTAGCACGGGCGTGTACTTTTGTTTTTCTTCCCTTGTATAAAGAAAAAGAGTGTGCTTTTCGCATGTCTGTATCATTTGTTTCCCACCGTAATTTTGAAATATAATTATTATTTCAATAGTGTACCTTTTACAAGTTATTAGTTGTTATTATTATCAATGCTAAAAATATTATTTTAATGAAATATTCATACAAATGTCAAAGACCTTAATGATTATGGTGCTTTTGTTCATTACTCCAAATAATCGGAATCCTAGAGTTAATTGATAAATTCTGAAAATGTTTATATGTTAATAATGTTAATTGATCTTTTCATGTCATTTTTCAGTTTAATGAAAATCTAAAATTTTGGTTTTTAGGCTTCTTGTGGCAGTCATTCCTCTTGAGTCATGTTCCAACAGAAGGACCTCCTTGCGCTTAACAATCTTTAGGATAAAAATAATAATACTGACCATCATCTCTTTTTCTCTTAATTTCATGTTTGTTGACATTAATAAGCGAAACGAGATGATTGTTATTCTGGGAATAACGCTACCATCCTTAGTTTTCTTGGCAGGAAGGTGGAAGTTTGGCTTGAAGGAATGATGAGATCATAGTTAGAGCTCTCTCTGCTTCGTCGCGTGGAACCATATGCCCAGATCCTCTCACTGTCGTAAATACCAGTCCTTTGTATCCCTCTACGTACCCTCCAACCTGCATGTTGTTATCATCATCACATAAACCTTATTTGCTTGTGTAGTGAGCTAGTATGTATCTAAATGAAAGGAGATTATATATATACCTCATTACTAGTGCACCACGGTCGCCAATCGGTCACCACTGGAAGGTTTAAAGTGTTAATGGCATATCTTGTGGCTGTTACTGGGATTACATAATCTACATCCCCACTGTGGAACAATTTGTTAGCTCAGAATTTCAGTTTTCTATACGAATTAAATTTTCGATGATGTTAACATCAGCTCTTTGAAATTATGAACTTACCTGTAAAGCCAAACCCTTAATCCACTAGCTATAAGATGCTTAATTGCAGGCAAAACACTGTGTGGACTGTCTGACCATCGCTTTATTCCGCTGGAGATTATACAGATCAAGTATATTTGTTTATAAGTGAACAACTTTTAGACTGTTTTTATAAAACAATTCAAGTACGTCGATACCCACCCGCAACCTTCCCATTTTGTAGCCTTTGCATGGATGGCCCTCTGCACCATAGCATCATTGAGGTAGGATGCAACATAGTTGTCAGAGCAAGGGTCCAAACCTTTCAACTATTCACAGGTAATCAAGAAATTGTCAAAGATTAATTGGTAAAGTTACACTGTAACATCAAGAATCCTACTTACAGAACAAGCAGGGCTGTATCCCGGTGTTGATTGGTGGCAACGTGGAGCATAGATGTTATAATAATCAAAAACTCCAGTTTCGTTGTAAGATTTTTCCAAAAAATGTATGCATGGCCTTGTGACGTTAACGTCTTTGTAGTTGCAGTACTTCTTAATTCCTTTATAGCTCTCATCCGAAATCAGGGCATGTGACCATGCATAATCGTCAGATCCCGTAGAAACGGTTAAATAGTCTATATATGCATTCCCTATCTGTCTCGATAACATTTAGGGGAAATAGAAAGAAAGAAAACAAAGTAAATCCGTAAATATCCATGCAAAAAAAAAAAAAAAATCAGAACTTGTCTTTTTCATTGTTACTAAGGAACTTACAGAAATGCCTTTCAGGTTGATATTGTTCTGGTTTGTATTCTTGGAGACGATTGTGTAAGCAAGCTGTGGTACGTAATGACCAGCGTAGCTCTCACCGGTTATGTAGAAGTCACGAGTTTTATACTGTGGGAATCTTTCAAGCCAATTCAATAAAAAGATATAAGAGTCTTTTGCTGTTTTCTGGTCTCCTGTATAGTAATCTAAAGAAGTGTTGGAGTACGAAAATCCAACTCCAGCCGGAGACTCCAAAAATATAACGTTTGCAACTGTCAATTTTCCATCAAATCACATGTTATTGTAAAATAATGGCAAAAGGAGAAGATCTTTTAGCTTGGAGTTAATCACAAAAACTACCGTTGTTCCAGGCGTAAGGATTTATGGAAAGCGTCTTATTGTCACTGTTGACTCTGAAAGGTCCCAATTCTCCCATGGCTCCGTATCCCAGAGAGGAACATCCTGGCCCTGCAAGTGAATCAATATGCTACTCAATAATTATTCCCTAAAGAAAGCTTCAGGCCATCTTGTGCTCGTGCAAAAGTAGAAGTACAGATCTCAAGCATTTCTCTGTAAATCTAAAAAGCTTTATTAACATATAGCTAGAAATTGAATACCTCCATTGAGCCACAAAACTAATGGTTTAGTTGAAGAGTCATAAGGTGACTCTACGAAATAATAGAAAAGTGCTCTTCCATTCTTTGGATCCACGGTAACGTAGCCGGCGTACTGATTAAAGTTCACTCCTTCAGGTTGTCCAGGCAATGCACTGATTTTGTCAGCTTCCATCAACCCATCCTGGGGTCCAATATATACCTGTAACTGGGGCTTGTCTACTTCTTCGACACTCAACGACTCATCATAGCGTGGAAGGAGGTTGAACCTGCGAGACCTGATAAAGTCTCGCATATAGTTTATCTCTGTTGCATGGCACGAATCAGGCAAAACCAGAAGTTGAAAGAAGAGGACTAGAAGAAAAAGGTCGAGTGCTGTTGCTTTCATTTTCTTGTTTCGAGACATTCACAAGTTAATGATGATTGCTCTGTGTGTGTGTGCTTTTATATATGCGATTATGGACATTTATATACTTCCTGTTTCGGAAACTCCCTCGGTACTGTCCTTGGACTTCCGTCCAAGGTCGGCTGCCGAACAATTGAGGCGGGCCAATTATATATTTAACGACCGTGTCCCCAGCCATCCCATTTTGCACTTTGTTCTGTCGTTGCCTGAAATAAAAGTTGAACTTCTTTGTTAGGTGCAGACTGAATTTTCAAGGCTACAGACCGAATTACGAGGCCATCCAGATTCTTGGAGAAATTATAAGAATAATCCAACTAGCATATATATGGAACAAGACTTAGTATAAATTTGGTTTAAAGTACGAAATCATCTTCTTAATCAAACGTGATTCCTTATTTTTGGTGCTGCAACTAACATGGATGTTAGCTATCGGTGATTTCTAATTCTTGATGCTGGGTGTGGATAATAGGGTTCTCCTGTTTTATGTACCTCTTTAAACAGCAAAATGATAATTATCATCGTCTCTTTTATCTTGCATTAGTATTTCTTAGACAGGAACTAATATTAATAAAGATAGACTTCTCATTAATCAGCTCTGGAAGAAAGAACAAGGCACCATGCATAATATACTTGGGCACAGGCAGGGTCCTGTCTTGTCCTTGGACGACATTCAACGACTCATAGTAGTGAGGCGATCTGTTAGTCTGTTGAACATGCGAGATCCTATGAACGATCTCATGAGCTTTTCTGTGTCGCATGCATAGCATGAATAAGGGAAAACCAAAATTTGAGAGGGAAAGCACCAGAAACAAAAGATTGACTGCCGTTACTTTCATTTTCTTGCTTCGATATATATATTTACAGTTTGTTTTAGAATGTCTCTTTTTCTGCAGAAACTCCAATATATCAGTAATGTCCCTGGAGTTCCATCCTGGCACGGTCGCATCTGTCGCCGGTCCATCCCAATTTGTACTTTACTCTGTAGTTGCTTGAGGATGAACCTTTTTCTTGGACACGAACCGATCGAATGTTGAAGATGTCATCATCTAAATATTTTAGTCTTCAAATTTTTATTTTTTTTTAAGATTCGAGGAAACTCTGTAGGCGGGCCAAGCGGGTACACCTTTCTGATGGCTTAACTGGTGCACCATCCTACAGGCGGGCCAAGCGAGCGCACCTCATCATTGAGGGCCCAGCTAGTTCTCCATCTACAGATAAAACCTCGGCTGCCCCAGATTTTTACAAGAGGGACTAGCATGGAATCGAATCTGGGACCTAACTAAAGTCAAGCTCCACTCTCAACCATCAAATCACACTCCTTAAAAGCGTCTTCAAAATTTTGATAGACCATAAACAAACAACTGTATACTTTTGAGAATTGACTGTATCTGTTTGGATTCGAATAATTATTACTGAAAAAGATTTGAAGAAAGTGATTAACTTTTGATGTTTTTAAGTAATTCATAACGATAATAGCAAGTTGCAAGTGTTGAATAATGCTGTACTAATTGCATGCAAAATGGATCGGAGAAACGACGAGTCGTTTTGACTACTCACGGAAAAGCAATTGTTTGAATGGCTTTCTTTAATGTTGGCTGATTACAAAATTAATTCTATCGCGTCTTTTGTCTTTCGTTTGTGTTCAATGTCTTTAGGTTATATCCGAATCTCATAGTTATGCTGTTTTGTATTGAACATATTCTGGATTACATGTAATAATTTATAAATAATTTACTTGAAATAAATTATTTTGTAAACTAATCATTGAGAGTCTCACAAATTAATTTAATTGACTATTTAAGGGTTCAAATTCTTCCTATTTAAGAAAGTACTTAAATTTTTTAAAAAATAAATTATTTATTTTAAATTAATAATTAAAAGTACAACAAACTTAATTTAAGTGATTCCAAACTCTTTAGATATAAGACATTAAATTATTTAAAATTTGTAAAAAAATTTAGGTAATTCCAATTATAATTTAATTTTATAAATTAAACATTTTAAGTATATTACTTTGCAAACTAACTCTTTAAACATGAGAAATTAAAGTGCTTCAAATTGTTAGAAAATTTTAGATGATTCAAGTTATGATTAATTTTATAAATGATATATTTTGAATAAATCACTTTGCAAACTAAAGATGCAAAACATGATAAACTCACATAATTAAGTTATATCTCAAATGAAAATTTAATTTTATAAATCACTTAATTTAAGTAACTGACCTTATAAATTAATAACTATAAATAATGGTTTAAAAATCAGACTGGATATCGAACTGGTCAAAGCAAAAATTTAAGGTTTAAAGGCTTAATCGGTATTAAATTGCTATAAAACCGATATATAATAAACAAAAATAAATTATAAGATTAAGTAAAACTAAAATATTTTTGAAATAAAAATTACGTCAATGTCTATTATTATATAATGTACTCATAATAAATCAAATTTAATAATTCAAACTAAATTTGAGTCTAACATAAAACATAAAAATAAAAAATAAAAAATAAAAAATATATTTGTAAGAGATGTTATGTCTTATTATTCTCGAAAGTTTCAAATTATCTAATTCTATCTAAATACTTATAAGTTACGCTTTCATTCAAAATATTTACATCAACTTTTTCTACTGCATTTAAAATTCTTTTTAGAACAATCCTTTTTTATATTTCACTTTAAAATATAGTGTTAAAATACATTTGACATAAATATTACATATAAACTAATCAAATATTACTTATATGATGATCTAACTCAATTTTTAAATTTATATCGATCTAATTAAATTTATAAAAATTAATAATTTAAAATAATATAATTAATGATATTAAATTAATTAAGTCAAATTTAAGAATTACATTAAAATATCATTTTAGTTATATGGTGTATAATTGATTTTTTAAATATTTTATAACTAAAATTTAAGAAAAATATCTTTTAATTAAAAATAAAAAGAATTTGTCAAGAGAACATAAGTAAAGATAAAAAGAAAAAGAAAAACAACATAAGAAAAGTATAAAAATACGAAAACTAACTTTTAACATCCTCTTAATTTCTATGTCCATCAACTTTTTCTTATAAATATGTGAATAAAATTTAATAAAAATGACAATAATACCATAACCTGTTACCCATATTAACCCTTTTATCAAAAACATTTATAAAATTAACATGTCTAAACTTTTATTTTTCCTCTCTCTTGACCAAACCCAGCCTCCACTACTTTAATCCTAAACTTATCAATCTCGCCAAGAAATCTCTCTTGCTTCGGCCAAGTTAACTATACCTCTCAATTCCTTAAAGATAACTTGAATTTTGAGCTCTTTTTTCATTTCGGTTCGAGATTTTTGTTATGAGATTTCTTTAGCAAGCAAGGCTATGGCATGCTTGTTGCTAAAGGTCCAAGCGCAAAACCTAACAAACCTCAATTAAGGATCCGAGGCTTTGATTAATTGGGTCATGAGCGGCCTTTTTCTACCCTTTATTATACCCAAAATCACGCAAAATGGCAAAGCAACTTTATTTCTAATCATCCCTAGATTCCTCGTCCGTACAGTGTTGCTTTGTTTTAATTATAAGGTTTAGTGTAATCGGTTTGCAAATAAATTATGTTCAATTTATCAAAAAAACAATCTCTATATATCTCTTTTTTTTAATTTGCTCTATTTTTTTTTATGTAAATTCTCATCTTGTTAATGATCTGAACTAAGATGTAACTTTTACTTAATCAAATATCAATTAAGGTGAAGCAAAGTAGGGTCAAGTCCAAGTAAGGATGGCAATGGGCTAGTTTATAGGCTAGTTCTGTCAATTTTTTAAAAATAATTTTATAACAATTGAGAATGTAAAATAATTTATTCTTTTAATTGAGTATGGATTTGAGTTGCCCAAGTCAAGATTGATCTGAGACTTAATTTTTTTAAGTAAAACAATGTTTATTTGTTTTTTACATATTTGCTAACTTATTCTATACCCAACTCCAAAGATTTGTAATTAGTTTATTTCATATTTGTGGGATCATGGAGAGAATAAGCAAGGTGATTAGTTTGTTTATGTAATTTTGATTAGTATAATTGAAATATTTAATTTATAGTTATAGTTTGTTTAATTTAACTCTTTTTTGTTTATATCGTACTATTTTAGTTATATATATCTAATTAACTTTTGAAAATCTTAACGAATGAGTATTTTTCATCTTTAAGTCAAATGAAACGAATTTTAATTAAGCTATTAACACAAATATTGGTAACAAGTGGAACTAATCCCTTTGTAACTCCTAAATATTTAATCTGTTTACCAACGTTGCTAGGACAAAATTTTTTGTAACATGTAAAATGAGCCATAGTTACATGTCTCAGATCGAACGTGAAAGGAAAATAATGAAGTAAGTGTGGAAATATCTTATTTCGATTCTTTTACGTTCGGAGAAGCTTTTTAAGGTCAAATCGAATCAAATCTACTTGCACTTTTACGAGATTTACTCACTGAGACGTGGTTAACGTCTTTTTGTAGTTTTCTCAAAATGTAAACCTTTGCATAGATCGGGGTAACCTTACGTTCACAAATGAATTAAGCAACAACAGGAAATTTTTACCTATTTATATAATTTTTATATCGAACTTTTCCATCACAAACTCGATATGAATTCAGTGTACACTATCGAGGTCTATTTTTTAAAACTTTAGCCCATTAAGTTAGATCATTGATTCGACTATATTATTATCTTTATCCGGATCAAATTTACGTAACTTAACGATAAGTAATTGAAAACCAACAAAATTACAATTAATTATTGTCCAATAAATGAAAAAATGGTTGGAATTATGCCCATAACCCAATTGTTATGCAATAGAATTAACTTTTTTATTTTGTAATTATTAACTTTGTTTAATAACATGACAAATGATTATATTATCATCATATTATGTTTATTGTTTTTATTCCAATAAGATAAGTTCTTGATTGAATTTATACACTTGTCATCACAATAGAGATTATGATAAAGAGAGTCAAGTCTGTAAGATTTAATCTAAAAGTGTTATGATAATAGGATCATCAAATAAGGACTTTAATAATTTAATTAGATCAATATGTATGTAATAGTATCTATTGGATAGATATTAATAAATCTCATTTATTAAGTTACATATATAGATGATGTATATGAAGATATAGTTATTGAACTGACCAAATTGAGAATTCATAATAGTTAGTATTACATATGAACTGTCAAGTGAGATATTTTCACAAGGATTTAAATGTATATTTTTCTTTTGACCTAAGATCATCATAGTAATCAATAGGTCACTTATTATGTTTTGATGTCGGACACCTAGTATATAAAAAAGCTAGTTGAATGATCAGTGGATATAATTAAGTGCCTATTTGATTAGTGGTGAGTCAAGATGAGATCCATCGAATTTAGGTAATGAGTTTGAACTCTATATTATCATTGATCTTAATTGTTGTTTTAAGACCTTGGTCTGGGCCATTGAATAAGTGGATAAAAGAGTTTCTTAAGTCATTCACCAATTATTAATGATTGACATGTAACAGAATTAGTTATCTAATAAGATTTGATAGTTAAATCATACCTTAGGATAATTCGGAGTTGTAATGATGAAAAATAATAATATATTATCCTTAACTAGGTTCCATCTTTGTAAAGTTGTTACTTCAAACTATCATGTCATTGAGGAGTGCTGTTAAATGTCAACCTTGATTCGTAATTAATTGGATTAATTACTATCGATTTAGTGATGAACATATATAGTCACACACTTACGAGTGTAATATTTTTTGTTTATGATTACTTAATTTATTATGATATAATTTATTAAATAATTTATATGGCATATTATTATATTTTTTGTTAGCACAAAAAATATAATTAATATTAGAAATTCCCTTGTACAAAATAAATGAATAAAATAACATAGTTTTATTTTTATTTCTTTTTATAAATAATAATAATA
This sequence comes from Erythroxylum havanense, assembly GCA_024752395.1. NCBI lineage: Eukaryota > Viridiplantae > Streptophyta > Magnoliopsida > Malpighiales > Erythroxylaceae > Erythroxylum > Erythroxylum havanense. Next base: position 2,299,450 of record JANTNU010000002.1, read on the forward strand.
ATTAAAAAAAGACGTAAGATTGTAAAAGACGTTTTGTCCTTGGTAGTTTTGTTTTTGGTTATACATTTAAACAAAAAATGAAACAAAGGGTTGTGAGTTGTTTTTCAAGTTTTGAAAAAAGAAACAAAGGTTGTGAGTTGTTTTTCAAGTTTTGAAAAAAGAAACGTTAAAAAAGACTTACAAATAAAAGAGTTAGATAGGTGGATACTCTTTTTTTTTGTTTTGGGTATGAAAACAAAGAAAAGAGAAAAAAGAGAAAATTTGTTTTATCTATTATTAAAGAAAGAGTTCTTAAAATTTAATTGTATTCATATCAAGTGTTGAAATTAAAATAGGGCATGCTTTTTGATATAGAGTATATAAAATACATAGAAATTTCGTATTTTCGAAATTTAATGTCGATTAATTCTCATAAATTAAAATATATGTGATCCTTCAAACATATCTAAAAGTGAAAAAGGCAAAAGAGTAAAGAAGAAATTAACATAATCTATAACTTTACGAGTTCGATTGATTGCGATTATGACATTTTTTTGTCACAATTACGATAACGCTTCGTGGAAGTTGAGCAGCAACATCTAGAGATCGAAACTCCTTTAAATAACTAAAAATTGTTCTCTCCGCATAGGATTCATATGAAGATTCTGATACAAAATAACTTAATCGCACCCCCAATGCATTAAGTTGGAGATTGACATTTCATCTTTCGGGACAAGGCTGATGAGGTTGCTGTGATAGGAAGTGGAAGTTTTTGTCTCCATGTCGCTGTTGCTTCCAACAATCATAGTGTTTTACTTCAACACTTTATATGCTTATTAAAACAATAATCAATTAAATAGGATTAGGGAATAGTCTAATTAATCATTTATTGAAACCTTAGTATGCACGTAGAGATTCTCGGTTAGTCAAAAGTTGGAACCAAGATTTTTTGTCCAATATTATCCTGTCTTATTCTGTCTCATAAAATCTCAACTATTTATTTTGTAGAATTCACGTGAGGTCTACGCGAGACCTATATAAAATCTACATGAATAAATAATTAAGATTTATTGGACATAATAAAATATCATAATATTAGACAAAAAATTTGAACTCAAAAAATTAAGGGATGAGCTACATCACTTCGGAAATAATTAAGTGAAAATGGTAAGAGCGTATAGTGATGAAGATAAGATTCGGTCAACACAATCCTAACCTTTTCCATTCAATCTGTTGTTATCTATTAGGATAACCTTA
>JANTNU010000002.1:2300785-2311801 GCA_024752395.1 Erythroxylum havanense
TGTACTTTCTGTATATATAGAGTTTACGACTCAAAGAAAGATACATTCTTTTGCCACTCAAATTCCCTCTCTTTCATATAGAACAAAACCATCATTGCTAATTTCTGTAAGCTGTACGCTAAATAAGTAAAAGTGAGACAAATCAGTGAAACAGCCAAACTGATTCTGTAGAAGATGAAAAGACGGTGGTGTTTCATTCTCGAGATGTCACATGGTTGGAGATGGGTGGTGTGTCTGCGTCATTTTAACTTTGATTTGAAACTCATTACAGAGTACGTGTCACTCCCTGCATGTGTACGTATCATTTTGCTTTCACGTCAAAGATTTCAGAAGGAAAAGAGTTATCATCGGCAGCAATTCTCCGACAGAAAGAGTAAGAAATATGTGGAGTCCCTTTCGGTCGTTTTAAATTTTTTTTTAAATCAACCAATTTGATTAATTTAATGTTAAAAATTTTAAACAATTTAATCTTTGATTCAATTTATTTTAATAATTTTTATAGTTAAAAACTAATTAATTAATTGATTGATTGATTAATTTTTATTAGTTAATAAGTTTTACAAATAAAAATAAATAAATAAATTTTTATTTAACAATTTTTAATTAAATTTTAAATTTTTATTAGATAAGGACAATTTCTTTCAATTATATATATATATATATTAATTTTACTCATATTTTAGCCTATTTAATAACAATCTAACACTAGTTGAATCTTTTAATTCTTATTTTTTTGTCTTATTAATTTAATGTCTCGTCCAATTTTTAACACATTAATTTTATTTACCACTTCCTTCAAGAGAGGAAACTGTTTTGAAATACTATTTCGGATGTTTAAGTGTTGAATTTCTCGATTTCTTCATAATTTTAAATGAGAATATTTTTTTAGCAATTAAACCCCTATTCTCTTATCATGATTGTTAGCAAATTATACGTTTTCGACAGATTATTTAATAAGATAATTAATAAATTTAAACTAAGGGTTGTTTGAATTTTTCAAAAGAAATATTACATTCATGATAAGAAATCTTTATAATATTGGGATCATTTTTTATTTCACTTAAGTATATATTTAATCTCTATAAGTTTGAGACATAGAGAAGAGATATCTTCTGTCTTTATGTTTATGAGTTAAAATGGTAAATCTATTTTTAAAAAGGTTAATTACTAAAAAATTCAAATATTGACTTAATTTTAAAATTATTATTTAAAATTTAAAAAGTGATAATTAAATATTTAAACTTTTATTAGCATATTTATTAATAGAACTCTTCTATTTTGATTAACTAATTCTTATTTTATTTTATTAAATTTTATTCACATGTTTAGTTATTTACTAAAAAGTACGCGGGAGCTCGGACATGAAGTCTGGAGACTGAAACCAATAATTGGGTGAAAAAGTAAAAAATAATTACATTATTCGTACATCAGTAATGGTTTTATTTTTTTTAACATCTAGAGGAAACGTGACAGCAAAGTGCTTTCCCATCATAGAATGGAATGCTGTACTTTCTTTTTTTGGAATATCCATTATCCTCTGTTTGTATTACAAATTTGTTTTTATTCTGCTACTTTTAACTGCATCTCCATCCACCAGAGATTATTGTCTCAATTTAACGCTTACACGCCATAATGGGGGTTTCAAAGGCCCAACTTGTTTCGTCTTGTCCCTTCAGTTCCAGATTTCATACTAAATCAAAGATTTCCAGATCATTTGATGAATCGTAGTTGAATTCTAAGGTTTAACCAATGAATCATTTGTAATATAATTATCATTTATAACAAGAAAAAGTAAACTGTATTTTTAAGTCTATGGAAAGATCGAAAAAGTAAATAGCTTGCGCTTCCAAATCCAGCCAATCTGGTGATGGTCTCAATCCAATGCTCTGTTTCACTTTCACGAGTCAAACCACATTAAGAAAAGGCAGAGACAGTGATCTAGGGGCATTGTTGGCATTATAATGCATTCTAAGAATGCTAGAAAGTGGTAGTTGCACGTTAATTCATGATGAAGCAGAAACGCCATCGAGCAGAGTAGAGCAGAGTGCGTATTGACACACATCTTCTGCGTTACGATGCGCATTTAGAAACCCGAACCTTCCCTTCCCATTTCACCTTTAACTGTCCCATTACGTGTTTAATCAAAGCAAACAAGCCCTACAAGATACAGTAGTAAAGTTTCTTTCTTTCTCTTCCCGTCTTTCTCTCTATATATATGTCTGGCCTGGTACACAGAGTCGTACACAGATGTATAAATGAGATGACTGTTTCATTTTTTTTTGGGTAGTATGAATCTGAGTGTTGGTGAGTTTACTTTACAGTGATCGAGAAATCTGTGCATATGAACATACTTTGTTGTTAAATTTTTTTGGGTCATGGAATGAAGTTCCTGTAGAAGGTATATGTCTATCCGGTCCTCTGTTTTAAAAATTATTTTTACATTCAATATGATCATTGTTTTTCCTGTTCTTTTCTTCTTGGTTCTGTGTTTGTCAATATCGTTCTTGAATAGGGTTTTCTCTACTTCAGATTTTAATGCCTCGAAGAGAGTGGTGATTGTAGGAAATGAATACCAGTGTGAGGACTAGGCTTCAGCCCATTAAAGCTCCACTGAAGCATGAAAAAGTAAGCAACTTTAATCAATCTTTTAAGGGGTCGGTTGAGCTTCTAATGGTTATTTTATGTTTGTTTTGAGAAACGGTTCCTACTAAGGACAATGTCTCCAATTTTTGAAGTTTAACTTTTCCAGATTGTGAGGTCATAAGATTTCGCCAGAAGAAAAACAGAACTGGAAATCCCAGTAATTCCGCAAGAGTAGACTTAATCACGTCAATCCAGAAATGGGTTCTCTGTTAGAATTTAAAACTATATTGGCTTAGACGGAAAGTTGCTACTTGTCCTGCAATCTCTGAAGATAGATTTCTGACTGATCTCCCCGCTTCATTAGATTGTCTCCGATATCCTCAACCCCTTTGTTTCTTTCTCTTAAATAAACTAATTTTCGTTTCTGTATAGATTTTTTTTCTTTTTCTTCATTCTTCTCTTGGGTGATATTTATGCAAAAATTTAACTCTAGATGCCGATAATATTCATTAATCTTTGAAGGGTAAGGCGGAAATGCAGAGGAGTAGATCAAATGAAGATACAAAATTATCCAAGAATCGACGAGCTTCAATCAGACAGAAGAAAATTGCTTTGGAGCAAGACGTATGATCATCTTCTACGTCAAATTTTTGCAGATCACTGTTCAGTGACAAAGTATCAGTATTGTTTATATTTTCATAATTTTTTCTGGTAATTGTGAGATCTGGCATGTAATGATTCAGGTTGATAAACTGAAAAAGAAGCTTAAACACGAAGAAAATGTTCACAGAGTTCTAGAGAGAGCTTTTGCAAGACCTTTGGGTTCTCTGCCTCGCCTTCCATCGTATCTCCCTCCAGCAGTAATGACCCTCTTCTTTTTCTTTTCTTTTTTTCAATGCTTTTCCTTCAGCTTGAAGAAATTAAGAAATGAATGACATAATCATTCCAATTGTATCTTCTGCAGACTGTAGAGCTTCTAGCAGAGGTGGCTGTTTTGGAAGAAGAGATTGTCCGACTTGAAGAACTGGTTGTACATTTTAGGCAGCAACTTTATCAGGAGGCCATTTACATTTCAAGATCCAAGACGAACCTGGAAAGATTTGCTGATTTATGTCACTTGCATCCAAATAAACTTGCCAAAGCAGAGTACAAAGCCGTAGCTCAGAAATTGGGTGAATCACTTTCTGGTAAGCTACTATTTAACACTATCATCACATCATATAGTCGAGCACATTATTCCCCTGATTTCATGTTTAAAAAAATGATCCTTTTGCCTGAACCTGTCTTCTTTTTGTTCATAGAGGATGAACAGGGGAAAGAGAATCAATTGTGTAATAATTCTGCCGAGACCAACGTAGGATTGCTAATGCATGAAGCTCGGACGATCAAGGCATTACGACAAAGGCCTTTCGTTGATAATAGATCTGCAGAGAAGGATTTATTCTTTCAGAGTTTACAGGTTTATAGATTTTCAATTCTGTGTTATGACTAATCAATTAGTTTTCTCTAAATTAATGAGACTTCTATACCTGTCCAGCTAGAACAAAACAAAGCAGAGGCAAGAAGCCATAGGAAATCAGAAAAAGAGCTTTCAGGATTTGACAACCCAAATAAGATATCAGAGGACATTGTAAAATGCTTATCAAATATCCTTTTCAGGATGAGTTCAGTGAAATGTAGACGCACTTCCATTAATTTACCTTCCTTGTCCACTTTAGTGTCTCGAGAAAATGGAGAGGAACATGAGTTTCGAGATCCTTATGGTGTATGTTCAGAATTTGGGAAGAGAGATATTGGACCATATAAGCATTTATTTGTGCTAGAAGCTCACGCTATCAGTGTTAGCAGAAAATCAAATTCTTTGTTTCTACTTCGTAGACTAAAGTAAGTCCTCTAGTGCATAATAACTGTTAAGTTCATCGATTTCGTGGTATTGTGAGTATAGAATAAATTCTTGTAGAAAATTTCAGACTTCTGCTGGCAAAGCTTGCCACCATCAACCTAGAAAATCTCACTCAGCAGGAGAAGCTTGCGTTCTGGATAAATATTTACAATTCCTGCATGATGAATGTATGTGATGCTATCTTTTCTGCAACTCATGTGACTCCTAATCTATTGAGTTCAGAATTTCTCTTTTTGAAAACCCCTTATTGTACTATGAACTGTTTCAGGCTTTCCTAGAACATGGCATGCCAGAAAATCCAGAGATGATTGTTATACTCATGCAGAAGGTCTGTCTATATCATTTGGGAAATTCTCTTCTATCTCGAAACCTTCCTGTCTGCAATTTAACTCATAGCTCATGCAATGATATGTGTAGTCATTTACATTTATGGTTTCATTCTCAGGCAACAGTAAATGTTGGTGGTCACCGGTTAAATGCAATGACCATCGAACACTTCATTCTCAGATTGCCTTATCACTCGCAATATGTAAGAACTATGAACTGCCCATTTAAGCTTCTTTGCAAGCTTTTTAGAAAATAAGGACCTTTCCAGTATTTAAATTTAACCACTGACTTTCCATCAGACTTTTCGGAAGAATACTAAAAACGAAGAAATGAAGGCAAGGAGCAAATATGGACTTGATTTATCTGAACCTTTGGTGACATTTGCTCTTTCCTGTGGAAGCTGGTCCTCCCCTGCTGTAAGTCAATGAATAATGAAAATTCATTTATTGCATCAACAGTTTATTGCTTGCACAAGTGAAAAAAGAGCTAGAATCTGTCGTCCAATGCACGTCTTTCTCATACTGTATGATGACATTTAACTCAGTAATTTTTAATCACCAACACATTGAAGACTGTCTTCGTCACCTAAAATCTTCTAAGAAACAGTTCTCTTCGGCAGTTGGTTCATTAAATTGTGCTATTACTGACTTTTTTGGACCTCGATGAAATGAAGGTGAGAGTGTACACTGCTTCTCAGGTAGAGACCGAACTTGAAGTAGCAAAAAGAGAGTATTTACAGGCTGCAATTGGAATTTCAAATACTAAGTTTGGAATTCCAAAGTTGCTGGATTGGTATCTACTTGACTTTGCAAAGGACTTGGAGTCATTGCTCGATTGGGTCTGCCTCCAACTTCCAAGTGAACTGGGGAAGGAAGCAATCAAGTGTATCGAAAGAGGCAAAAGTGAGCCGAATTCTCCATTTGTCCACATCGTGCCATACGAGTTCAGTTTTAGATACCTTTTGCACACACAATAAGGTTTGAATCACTTCAAAATTTTGTTTTGATGATTCCAAGGGAATTGGGATTATTAAATGACCATTTCACCATAATAGTTTATGTTTATGTGTGAGGCTAACTTAATTGGTTTTATATATTCACTAACACATCCCCTTAAGTGAAAGCCTTTTGGGCTTGAAATTTGCACAAGCTCACTCTATCTTGTGCTGAATAATAGGTAGGTGGTAGGATTTGAACTCACAACCACTTGGTCACAAAAGCTCTGATATCATGTTAAGTGACCATTTCATCACAATAGCTTAAGCTGATATGCAAAGTCAACTTAATTGGTTTTATATATTCACTAACAGGAGTGTCAGTTTTGTACACACCAATAAGAGTTGAAACACATGTGAATTGAATACATAATATATTCAATTAGATCTCTACATAAAAGCAATCAAAGTATAAATCATCAACTCTCATGGCATTACCACTTGTGTGGGTGAAAAGATTAGATTATTCAAGCAATGACTTTTCTCTATCCTATGCCTTTACGCACATCTCAAAATATCATGTAAGGCTATTACCTGTGGGCAGAATAATCAAACATGAGACCAAAGATATCCCCTAACATGTAAGCAGAACAATTTAAAATACTGACTCAAAAAATCATTATGGTGACTACATCCTCATTAGCGCTCAAAAAGTCCACAAACACAAGGAACAGATCTTTATTTCATCCTTACATTCTTGATGGGCATATGGTGTGTGACAATGTAATGTCAATAAATGCAAAAACTCGAATGCATAATCTCATTGTCATATACCCGTGCTAAAGACATTATCTGAAAACTTCATTTGAGTCTTTTATAAAGGAAAAATCTCATTATAGCGACTATCATGCATCACTGGACACTGAACCAACCACCTAAAGACACGAGAACCTTTTGTATCTACCTTATGAAAAGTTTGTTGCATGAAAATTCACTCAAAAATGTCTTCAAAATGTCTTAATTCTTTTTTCGAGTAATTATCGTGCAATCCCAAACACTAAATTTGAGACTCGAGACATAAAAACTTGAATTATCTCTCTCATGTGATGTCTGAAGCATGAAAATTCATCCAAAATCAAATTCATAACATCTTAATTTCTTTTATGGAGTTAAACTTTAATTTATTACTAATGTAATAAATCTAAAAAAATAGAAAATTTTACTTTATGAATTTCTCAAACTCAAAAACTGATCCAAAACACCTCGGGACACCCTTATGAAAAATCTGAAACTTTTTTTTGAAAAAACACTGTAGCATGACGTTAACAATGCGTTAGCGCGCTATAATGCCGACGTCAACTGCAAGTAGGGTAGTCCTAGTACACGCGCCTCAGAGCGACGCGCCTTCAACTTGCACAATCTAGACCCATGCCCATGTGGGCTTATCGACAGACAAGTGCGCCACATGTGCCGACACGTGACTCATTCCTGTCCACCCATGCGTCAACTGCGTGTCTACGTGCCTAGTCAAAAAATGACAATTTCTGGCATGTTTCGAGCCTTTTTTTGTGCTCCCAGGCTCATTTTCAACTCATTTCTCATGGCTAAGCACATGTATACCAATTTCACGCAAAAAAAAAAGCTGAGAAATAGAAGTTAACTCTCCAAAAATCTTATGAAGAAAAGACCAAAATTTTTTTGTTTTTAACCTCCGGATCACGTTCCCGCTCTGATACCACGTGTAAGATGTAACGATACCTTAGTTACATATCTGGATTGAACGTGAAAGGGCAATAAACGAAGAAATGTGAAAAATATCTGATTTCAATTCTGTAACTTCAAACTAGTTTTTTGAAGCCGAAAAAGGCGCGAATCAACCACCGTCTTCATGGGAACCACTCACGGGGATGCGGTCAACATCTTTCTACAGTTTTTTCAAAACGTAAACTCTTTTAACTGATCAAAGAATCCTTATGCTTATAAATGACATAAGCAACTACAGGAGACCTTAACCTTTATAAATAACTTTCATATCAAGTTCACCCATTACAAGTTCGATATGGGTTCGGTCCACACTGATCAAGATCTATTTTTCTTCCAAATTTTGATCCATTGATTTAGATCATTTATTGGATCACTTTAATATCTTTATCCAGATCAAATTATGTAACTTAATTAATAAATTATTTGAAAACAAAAAAATACAGTTATCTAACTTTATGGAAAAATTAAAAAATACCCAACACGGGATATAACCTATCTTTTTCTGTAAGTAGGATTCTATATATATACTTGATGTTACCAAGAAAATTTACCCTTTAATCTTTCTAATTTCTTGATTTATTATAATTTGTTGAAAGGTTTGGACCCTTGCCCTGACGGCCATGTCCACTCCTACCTCAATGATGCTAAAAGGTGCACAGGGCCCTTCATGCAAATGGTTCAGAATCGGAAAGTTGCGGGTGCGTAACGACCTGCTTGAATTGTTTTTATAAAAAGGTATAAAAATTGTTCACTTATAAACAAATGTACTTGTATCTGTATCATCTCCGATGGAATAAAAGGATGGTCAGACAGTCCAAACAGTGTTCTGCCTGCAATTAAGCACCTTATAGCTAGTGGATTAAGGGTATGGCTTTACGGGTCAGTTCATGATTCCAGGAGTTGATGTTTCATTCAAAATTTTAAATACATGGAGAAGTGAAATTATCAGCTAACATGTTCATTCACAACGGAATACAGGGTGAGGATATAGATCCTTCAATAACAGTAACAGCCATAAGATACGTTTTTCTTTTTCTAAGCTATTCGTTTAGCAAAGTATTCGGTTAAAAATTCGGTCAATCAGTGTAGTATATATCATTCATGTTAGATCTTACAATGAAACAAATTGGAATGTAGTATGTAATTAAGCATATAATATGTTCTTCTCCTGACAAATCCTGTTTGAAACTAGCCTTTTGGTTTATGTACGTAGAATTATATTAGTTGATTCATTGAGCAATACCAAATTTTAACTTACTAACTTTGCAATAATAACATTTTATTGTGTTAAAGAAATTTTTTAAATCCAATTAATTTTAAATAAATAAGAATTAACATCATTTTAAATTAAAATTGTGTTATTATGTAATAAATAACTAATACACTTCTGAAAATTTTAACATACTGTTCCAATTTCTTTAGTAACAGCAGTCAATAATTATTGCATACAAACGAATACAGTCAAAACTTCACGGCCTGTGCCAGTTTCTTAGATCCGGGCTTGTTCCTTCTTCGAGAGCCGTCGGGGTCATTCTGGAGCTTCTTTGACAAGATGCAAGCGGGGCTTTGTACCTCCGTCTTTTGTGATCTTTTTGTTCTCTTTCCATTGTAATAAAAAAATGATAGTAAGATACGACAAGGGTGAATGATGACGTCTTTGGGTATACCAGCAGGGCCACGGGAAGTTATACTTTCAAAGAATGGCCTCTCACTCTCAATCCTCTTGTCCAGGGCATTAATGAGCTCCTGATTCGAAATTGAGTCGTTCTCCCTTGACATATTTATTATGAGGGTAACCAGTGTGCGGACTGATTCGCGACACATACTTTTACTTTGAGCCTATAGCTCTCCTTGGGTGTGCCACTCTCCTTCAGAAGGACTTAGTAGGAGGTAACTTCCTTCGCTGTAATTTGACTTTTGTTTTTTGTGACTTCCCTTGTATAAAAAAAAAGACAAATGTGGAAAGCATATAACCGAATCGATCTAGTGATAAAATTAAAATATTTAATTGAAAAAAAAAAGACTAGAAGAGACATCATGTAATTTCAAGGAAAAACAAATGGTGTGGCACTTTCTTTTAGGTGAAGGCACGAGCAAACACATGACCAAGTCCCACTTTGGACATATCACATTTAACTCAACTACTTAAGCTGGTCATAAAAATCTTCCAGGTTGATTCTCATGGCTATCATTTCAGCCGCATTCGAGTACAAGACCACAAATCTTTGTTCTCTTCTTTATCTTCTTCGCATCCATTTTCATGGATATATAATAATTAGGTTACTGGTCCTTCTCAAGCAATTTGTCAGCAGAAATGAAAAATGCCAAACCCAACCAACTACAAAGAACAGTACAACTGGGAATGGTGTGGCCGTAGTTAAGACCAAATAGCCCATATGTCTGATTCTGGGATTAGTACATATAGCACAAGTTGTTAGCAAACTTCATCAACTTACAGATTTCTTAGAAACCAGAGAAACAATGGAGGCCAAACTCCTCAAACTATTGTTTCTCGCACTGTCCTCGTACTTATTAGTTTTGTCAGATTCATGCAATGCTTCACAGACCAATTATCTCCAGGAGTTTGTCAGGTCTCGCAAGTTCAACAGTAACTCTCCTCACAGTAATAGGCCTTGGAATCTGAATGCAAGATACAATTTTTCATCAGTTTACATTGGATCACAAGAAGAGACGATGGAAGCTGACAAGATCACTGAATTGCCTGGACAACCAGAAGGAGTGAACTTTGATCAGTACGCAGGGTACATTACAGTGGATCCAAAGAATGGAAGAGCACTTTTCTATTATTTTGTCGAGTCACCTCAAGATTCTGAAACTAAACCACTGGTTTTGTGGCTCAGTGGAGGTAAAACATTTCTAGCTACATGTTAGCAAAGATTTTTGGAATTTCCAGAGAAGAGAAAAGGCTTCCGATTTTCATTTTACTTCTGTAAGAAATAATGAATGAGTGTCATGTTTACTTGCAGGGCCAGGATGTTCATCTCTGGGACTTGGAGCCATGGAAGAATTGGGACCTTTTAGAGTGAACGGTAATGGCAAGACTCTTTTCACAAATCCTTATGCCTGGAACAATGGTGAACATCCTAGATTCATAGTCATAATTTCCCCCTCTTGATGCTATTTTGTATTAGCAAGCCTAATTCCTCAATGAAAAATTGGCAGCTGCAAATATTCGTTTCTTGGAATCACCAGCCGGAGTTGGATTTTCATATTCGAATACTTCCTCAGATTATAGCACAGGAGATGAGAAAACAGTAGGGGACGATTTCACATTTTTGGTAAACTGGCTTGAAAGGTTCCCTCAATATAAACTCGTGACTTTCACATAACCGGAGAGAGCTATGCTGGTCATTACGTACCTGAACTCGCTGCCACTATCATTGTAACACCCCACCCCCGTAAGATCAGAACCCGATATCGTTGGTGATATCCGAGTCCGTGCCCCACGAGAGTGGCGTACTACATCAGTCGATTTAAAACTCAG
>JANTNU010000002.1:2322790-2337210 GCA_024752395.1 Erythroxylum havanense
ACCTAATTAAGTCATTATTAAACCTAAATTTAGAGTTGCATTTTGACTTAAACCTAGTCTAATGAATAAAGTTTTAATTATAGTCGGATTTAGATCAATCAAATCCAATTTAATAATTAAAAATATTATAAAAGAGTTTAAATGATCTCAAACCTAAAAATAATTTAGTTCAAACCAGCATCAAAATTTTAAAAAGATTCTATATTTAGTATTGACACTCAGCTGGCCCATTTCCACCTTTTCCTATTTTAGAGAATAGAGAACAATAATGCAGCGAGTTGTTCAATAAGTGACTTCATATTTGTGATTTTTGATAAATTTTAGGAATAATATAATTAAAAATTGCTTTAATTAGAGAAGGGCAAATATTTTTTTAAATTATAAAGTCAACAAAAAATTTTATATGTCCATCGGTACAAGTTTTTAAAATATAAATAATTTATAAATTCTTTATTTGAATTAGTAACTTTATTAATTGTTCACCCCTATTTAGATTTTTTAAGATTTCGAATTATATTTCACATATTTAAAAATTATTACAAAATTGCACATCACTTAAACAAAAGAAAAACTTTTTATTAAACATTAAAATTGAAAAAAAGGATTTGTCCGAAAAGGGAAAGAAAGATACTTGCGTCCCACAGGCCCTACCCAGCCCGAGGCTGTCGTGCGCCCCATGAGTCCAACACTTGCCAGCTCATCCATATTTCCGTACCTCCATGCCCATTTCTCTCCCATGCGCCGCTGCATCAGCGCCGTTGACACTAAGATGAACCGGCTTCTAAAAGGAGTATCGTTTTATGGTGGGCCTGAAAAACCACGCACTCCAATATTTTGGGAACAGCACAAAACAATAGATTACGTTACTTACTTTACGTTACATTACATTATTCGAAAAGAAACACTTGCACACCTCTCCGGAGATCGTAGAGCCAATTAAGGTTAAAATATACACCCACTTGTCGCCATCATGGTCCGCGTCCTTCGATCGTACCTGCCTATCATCATCTCTCCAACAGGCTCCCTACTGATCGTGGGACTTTGGGACACTTCAAACTTCAAAGCCACTTTATTACGTTGACAATAAAATATCATTCGCGACGTTTTAGTTCTAATCAGAATGTGGTTTTAAGGCGTGATTTTGTTTTCTGTACGTATCAACCATAAAGAATGAAGAGGGCAACATATTCAGATTTGACGATTATTTATTATGGTGTAACTTAACCTATGATTAGAAAACATGTTTACTCATTATGAATAACATTAGCCCTGTTTTAAACCGAGTTCAATCGAGTTTAAATACCTGATCCGGAACGATCCATTAACACTAATTCGTCATAAGAGGAAAGCTATAGATCATTTCAGTATGAACGTGTTGCAAACAACAATTGAATGTTGACATGATTTTAAGCCCCTGAAAGTTGCAACTTGGTTCAGGTACTTGGACCGACTGCTTCTTATAAGGGACGAATGAATCTATATTTCATGAGTAAGAAACTATCACACATGTAGAAGATCTCTTTTTAACTATTTTATTCATGAAACACACACTACCACACACTTTGCAGAACCATGTATTTCGATAAATAGGTTCCTATTCGGGCTGCCAGAATCCTAAACAAATTGATAAATTAAATTCCTAGGAACTGCTACTAAAAGTCATCAAAATTCAGTTCCACTCCACAAATTTGGAGGGATTTTATAAGAATTCTACATTACCAATAGAATTAGGTTTCCGGAACTAGAATGTTTGCCACTTACAGCGTGAGCAAAACTTCGCTGTGCATTATCATTCAGCTCACTTGTTGTTGATGACTTCCATAAACAGGGTAACCCCCATATGCCGCAGCATATATTGCTGGATCACGGGATGGTGGTAAAGCATATCCATAACCATCATACATCTGACCGCCGTAGTATGCACCGGTCCATTGGTTGGCAAAATCGGCTCTGAACTGTTGCATACCAAGAGCAAACATATAAATAACTGTTAACAGATGCTGGAAACATATGAAGATTATGTTAGTAGGAAACTTGATCTGCGACAATGCAAGTTGTTATAGACACCTAGTTGGTAGTATATTATGCTAAGATGTCTGCTTTTCCATCCTGGTAATGTGGTAGTGCCACTATTTTGAACAATACTGTGCCAAACTTTATAGCTTGATTAAACAATTGCTACCATCAGCCATGATTATTTTTCCTTTTCCTTATTTTCAGCTATTAGACCACATAAATATAAGATAGGGACAGAGGTAGGTACACATGGACACCAAATCAACGTAAACATAGTAAAGAAAGTGATGCAAAATGGCTATTATTATTCAGATAATGCCTACCTGCTTATTTGCCGGATTTCGTCCCCAAGAAAGACGCACCGTTTGCTTCCCTATTACAGTCCCATTCAATTTCTGCAGTGCTTCCTCAGCATTACTCCTGTCAAACATGGTTGAAAGAATCATACAGAAACTCAATCATGAGAAATTGCCCATAATTCAGTATCCCCTCGTTGGCAAAGTGAAGTGACAATCACAAAGTTCTTTACCTGTTAGCAAATTGAACAAACCCACATCCTTTACCAACTGGTATTTTAACAGATACTATTTCACCATACTGAGAAAAAGGCTGCTTCAGATCTTCATCTGTGACATTAGGGTCAAGTCCTCCAACAAATATCTACAGGAAAAAAAAGTTTACTCCAAGAACCTTATGTACAGTTCCTAGGATTAAATCACTTCAACAGGACTGACAACTCACTGTTGTATTCGTGGAATCACCATCAGATTGAAAGCCTTGAGTAGAAGCACCATTCGATGCATATCCTCCTAGAAAGAAAAATGAAAATTGTAGGAGATAAATTGACCGAGCAAATTGCCAAACAAGGTGAGCCTTTAATGTTTAATTTATATTAGTAACATCTGTAGGAATGCAACTAGATGAATAGATCTGGAAATTCATAGCATTAGGAAATAAAAACAAGTATAATCAACTTACACATATAGTAATATAGCCTTGCATTTAATTACCAAAAAAAAAAAAAATATATATATATATATAGCCTTGCATTTGAACTTTTGTCAGTTTGGAGGACAGAGAAAAGAAAAGAAATGTTTTTGCCCTCATCAGTATAAATGCCAGAATTCGTATATGAGTTAAAACAATTCAGCCATACAGGCCATGCCAACCTCCATCCCCTTCTTTTTCTTCTCCAGCATTTAGTCCCTAGTAAAGGATTCTTGTTTCACTAAGTCTGTTATTCAAGAACACTGAAGAATCCAAATCGTGTGATAATGCCTAGGATCTTTAGATGTTACTATATATTATTGTAATATATAGACAGCCCATAGCGACAATCATAATTCCCTGAAAGCCAACAGTATTTCCTACAGATTGCATCCAAACTCACAAATCTAACAAATTAGTCCTCCTTCAACCAACTCTCTATCCTAACTACGTATAATCAAACAATATTACAATCTGACATTCTGAACTGTTTTCCAACAAAGCAAGTATGTACCTGTAACAATCAAAACAGTCATTAGTGTGAACGAAGGAAGGAAGCAACAGCAATAATGATGCCATGAGATTTACATACAAGTACATTTATCATTACAACATCAATACATGAAGATTCATATTTTATAAACATTAGAAATTTGATTAAAACATTCCCAGAATTGTTTGGTAAGGATGAAATAATCTAGAAAAAAAAGTAAGGACCATTCGTATATTTAAATTATCTAATGGAAGCGACTTTACAAACACAATCCAATATAATAGAGAAAAAAATAACATGAAATATGTGAGTAAACAGCATCTAGTCCTGCATCTCAATCCAAAGCTATGAACCTGTTACCAAATTCTGGTCACCCTTAAAAGCTTACTTGCTACCGTCTATACCTCTTGACTAGTTATGGAACAAAAGAATTAAAACTCTAAAGACAATCAATCTAGGTGCGAAATGTACCTTTTTTCAAGGATAACAAATAGAAACCTTGAAGTGAAAGGTAGCACTTGTGGAAATTTTGAAAGTAAAATACAAAAAGAACAAATATCTAAAAGTCTCAAACTGATATATAAGATGAGGGAACATGGAGTAGTCAAACCTCTTTTACAAGTTCTTTCAGAAAAAAAATCTACCTTAAGACAAGAAGTGGAAGAGGAATAATTCCTGGTCACAATTCATATAAAAATAGGGGGAAAAAATCCTATCAAAGAGTGGATTTGTAATAGCTGTGAGGTATTACAAATGGAAGGAAGAAGGATCAATCATTAATTATTGGAAAATATAAATAAAAATTATGAAGGAATTAAGTGATATCTTTTTGGTAAAAAGACAAGGGAACCCCCAAAAAAATATCCATTTGCCTACAAATATCTTACAAACAGAATAAGTGCTATTGATCACAGTCAGAGATCAAGAATATTGGATAATGTTCAGATAGTTCTTAAAACATGTTTCAAAAGGTAAAGTAGAACAGCTAGGTGTAAGTAGCAAAATTAAGTCATGAATCGTAGTTCAGACAGACTGGTATATTATATTTATGAAAACCAATTGCAAAACCAAATACCTGCTTGCTGATAAGCAGAGGATTTCCTTGGAGTTGCAGCACCAATGCGCATGGGCCTACTTGAACAGTACATACCATTCATTTCAGACATGGCTTGCGTTCTTTCATTCTCATCTCCAAACCTTACAAAACCATAACCCTTTGAACGCCCAGTATTGGCATCAAATACAACTTTTGCAGCTTTAACAGATGGATATCTACTAGAAAAAGTTTCATGCAACAAACTATCTGTAACATCAGCAGCTAAATCCCCTACAAATATAGAAAGATCGGGAGCATTATCCGATCGCTTGTCTCCCGTACTAAATGAAGCCCAATTGAGACGGAAGGGCTGTTCTGTGTTAGGCATTAAAATACCAGAATAGTTCTGTAAAACTTTCTCGGCTGTTGCGTGAGTAAAAAATTCCACAAACCCATAACCCTCTGACAGACCTGTCTGCTTATTGCGGATAACCTTAATGGAAGCAATCTGAACATTACATGACTATGTGTTAGTAAAAGCAAAAACAAAAATATAATCAGTTCGTATCTTTAAACAATGTCATCAATCTTTAACCATTTAAGCTTAAAAGTTTACATTCCTCATCCTAAAGACACAACAATTCAGCAGAGTTTCAATAGGACTTGCAAATCTAAATCTAGCTTATTCTGACATATCTCACTAACAAGGAAAATCTTCCAAACTGCGTTAATTCCCCGTCACTATTTCATTATCAATTACACTATTAGCTCGTACATCATCAACAATGCACGTAGATTATCATGTCATGAAATCCATTTAAATTGGTTTTTTTACTATGCATTAGTCATTTATACCTAGAAAACTAAAAACAATATTATAAACTTCACGTATCTGTTCTAATAACAAGCACTAAACTTCTCATTTCCGGAAACGTAAAACCAAGTCTACCTCGCCTGTGGAAGCGAAACAGCTGTGGAGATAATTCTCTTCCATCCAAGGATGCAAATCACCAATCCAAACAGTTTTATTCTCGCCGCCACCAGATCCCTGACTCTGCAGCGGAGACTGCATATGCGGAGGATGGTGATGGTATTGGTGATACGCCATGTAGTGTTGTGCAGGCAGCGGCGGTGGCACAAAATGTTGAGCTGGTATCATGTGTTGCTGCATTACCATGGCCGCCGCCGGATACTGCATAGCCATCCACTGTTGCTGCTGCTGCTGCTGCTGCTGTGGCAGCGGCGGCGGCTGCGGCAGCGGCGGCTGTTGTTGTTGGCGTTGGTTATTAATATTACTCTGCTCCTTCTGCGGTGGCTGCTGCGAATCGGAGCCGCTTTGCATCTTACTCTCGAATGGTAACCGCTACAGAGTAGACAAAGATTAACGAGAAAAAAGAAAGAAGAGTAATAAATCTGAGTTTGCAGAGAGAAAGATAGAAAGAGAGAGAGAGAAAGAAAGGGTAGGGTTGGTTTGGGCTGGGTTAGGGTCTAAGGAGAAGATTTATGTTAAAATGAAAAATAAATAAATAAATCGGATTGGTTTTGATGAACGCGGTTGTCGTAAGGACCGTTGGATGGGACGATGGCGTCCGTTGGATTAGTGGTAAAATAGAAAACAAAAGTTAAAAGGGGATATGTGCATGTGATACCCACTTTGGTTTTTTCTCCGTTCCTGATCCGCCGCCACCTCTTGGCTTATTATTCACTGTTTTGATATTTTGATTATATTATTTTCATGAAATGGCAAAAACCACAAATTACGACACCTTCTGACGTCGTGTCACAACAACATGGTCGCTCACTCGGTTTTGTTTTAGTTTTACACAAGGTAAGTATGAGAACTTATCCGAACAAATCCTTAGGGCCGGGAAAAGGGGAACTTTTTAAGGTTACTATTTGAACGTCCAATTCCAAACTCCTAAATTTAATATAAGTCTATAATTATTATTATTATTATATTTAAATAATTAAATCATTTTAAAAGTGTCAATATTTATTTGTAAGTCATCAAGCATAACTGAACATAATTATCTAAGTAGAGTTTGAATTCATCTAAAAATAGAAATCTTAGTTAGTCTTTAATTAAGACTTTATTTCTTTATTTAATAAACACCAAACTCTAAAAATTATTTATCTTAAATAAATCATGTAAATAATAAATTAAATCAAAATTAAATAATATTTTGGAGCTCTTAATCCTATTAATCATAAATGATGATAGTAAAATTTTAACAAAAAGTTATTAATAAGATGTGGTTGAGTTGGCAAAGTGGAGAGTATAGAGTTAAAAGATTATGTGTTCAATTTCTTCTACTTACGTTCTCTTGATTGAGTCTATTATATATAATTTGTTTAATACGGAATACCTATTTGATATGATTTATAAGTTATTTTGTCAATATAAAAATTTAACTATTATATATTTAAAAGGAAAAAAAAAAGAAGTTGCGGCAAAATTGAGATCTGGAGCATTTGCCACGTAGATCGGCTGAGGGGTTGATAATATATCTTATTAACCGTAATATTGCACGTGGAGAATGCAAACTCGTGTGTAAGTAAGAAACCCAGACTCAAACGACTCAGTCAAAATTTGGGTTTAAGTTGGGCTTTAAGAGTATAAGATTTCTTAAACAGGATTAGAGTCCCAACCATAACGGTTCAACCCTCCAAAGCCCAAAAAGATATTTGGATCGCATAACATCCGGCCCGATCGACCAAATTAATTAGTGTGAAAAAGGTGGGGAAGAGAATGTTTGATACGCAAGTTTTGGACAAATGCCACTCTCCAAAAGCAATCAATCACAGGAAATGTCACGATCCAACAGTTTGTCAACGAATAAAACGCAAGAAGAAGACGAATACAAAAGGGTCGTTTCATTGCATTAGTTTGATTTGGGACAGTTTTCAATCCTTTTATATTATTTTAAAGAAGAGTAAGAAAATGTAGAGAACAGCTTGGTCTGCAAGCGAAATTAAGGATTGAAAAAAAAACGAAAGAGAATATACCATGGTTATGTTCTCTCAGACATCCGAGATGCCGAGTCAATTGGTTTGAGATAATAGCATATCCGTAATCCTCATCACATGCACGCATTTGCTTTCCTTTCTCTTTCTAGCCTTCGCTCTTCATTTCTCTCACGTAAGGTACCTGGCTCCTCTCTCTCACAGATGTGTTTTGTGTTTTTTGTCTGAATTGGGAGGAGTGCTTTGTTTCGGTTGTGTTTGTGCATTTTAAGGTTGTTTCTGGGATTGGTGTCTTATGTTCGTCGTGTTTCGAGACTTTACTTTAAAAAAAAAAAAGTTTAAACCCTAGTGTCTGTTCTGCTAGTTAACCACTTCTTTGACGTTGAGTGTCTGGTAAATAATTTCTATTTTTTTAACGAGAAATGAAGGTGAGTAATAATCAGTTTACGTTTGTCTTGATTGATTTTTGTATTCGTTCAGAATCCTGCAACTTGTCATTGGTGCTTGCGGATTCTTGGAACTATTGAATCACTTGCCTTGAGAGAGTGAAATTGTGCAAGATTGAGATATGGGTTCTGATTTGTTAGATAGCCTCAAAATGGAGAGAGTGAGGACTATCTTGGCGTACACAAGTCCTTATCCTCACGAGCATTCGCGCCATGCCATCATTGCTGTGGTTATTGGTTGCCTGTTCTTTATCTCTTCGGATAACATGCATACCCTTATAGAGAAGCTGGACAAGAACGTTAAATGGTGGTCTATGTATGCTTGCCTGCTAGGTTTCTTTTATTTCTTTTCTTCACCATTTCTAGGGAAGACTTTCAAACCCAGCTACTCAAATTTCAGTCGCTGGTAAGTTTGTGTTTTACTTCCCTGATCAAAATTTAAATACTTGTCTGAGTTGTTTGTGTTGAGCTTGATTGAGGGGTTAAGTACTTCCACATTTGTGGTTCTGCAGGTACATTGTTTGGATTTTGCTTGCAGCTGTGTATCATCTCCCTAGTTTTCAGTCCATGGGAGTGGATTTGAGGATGAATTTGTCCCTATTCTTGACAATTTATGTCTCATCAATTTTGTTTCTTCTCGTCTTCCACATAATCTTTTATGGCCTGTGGTACATTGGTCTTGTTTCTCGTGTTGCTGGAAAAAGACCAGAGATCTTGACCATTCTCCAGAATTGTGCTGTAAGTTTTCCAAAAACATGTGGTCCTTTCTGCATATCCTGTTACAAGGTTTTGCCTCTGCTACATATTCTTGTTCTTGATTTGAGTCCCGTGTTTGAATTAGGTCCTCAGTGTAGCCTGCTGTGTTTTCTATAGCCGCTGTGGTAACCGTGCCATCACAAGACATAAGCTGCCCGGAAGTAGAAGTACTGGTTGGTTTTCTTTTAGGAGGAAAGGGGAGGGAAATACATGGCTGGCAAAATTTCTTCGTATGAATGAGTTAAAGGACCAAGTTTGCTCATCTTGGTTTGCTCCAGTTGGGTCAGCGAGTGACTATCCCCTTTTGTCCAAATGGGTTATTTATGGGGAGGTAAAGCTGCAAGCTCTAAAATTTTGATCACTTTAAGCAATGCTCTAAACATGTTGAGGTGGTTGTCTTTCTTCATTCCAAACTTCTCATGTTTTCTTACCTTATTTGCAGTTAGGCTGCACAGGAAGTGAATGTGCAGCGTCTGATGAAATTTCTCCAATATATTCATTATGGGCAACATTTATTGGCCTATACATTGCCAACTATGTAGTGGAAAGGTCAACTGGGTAAGTGTCAATTCATATCTTTTGCGTGTTACCTTTTACGCTCGGCATTAACTGTTCCAAATTTTTTTTTTATAACAACCAGTTCCATGAGATTCACCTTGTTGTATTTGTGGTACTCTGGTTTTTTTTTTTCTTGGAGATTGTAATACTTATATAAATTGTTTCATCGGTATTTCTTTCATTATGCTTCCAACTCTTCTTCCTTGATCATATAGGAAGGTTGTTTTTATCTCTTATTTTGATTTCATCAATCTATCACCATCTTATCAATAAGAGAGGGGTGGTAGGTAAAGGATGATTGTGTCAATCCATTGTGCCTGTTTCACTGCTAGAGTTATGATTGGAAAAGTGATTTGGTTATGTTGTTCAGTTTATGCTATTCTTGCTTGTGTCACTCTTTCTGCATTTAGTCTCTCCTAATTCATTCTGTCCTGGGAGTATACAGGTGGGCTCTTACTCACCCTTTGTCAGTCCAGGAGTACGAGAAGTTGAAGAAGAAGCAGATGAAGCCTGACTTTCTGGACATGGTTCCATGGTATTCAGGGTATCTGTTGCTTTGCTCCCTTGTTTTACTTGTTTTTGTCAGTGTGTCATCTCTGGGAATCCTTTTCACTTAGCTATTCTTACTTTACAATGCTTATTTGTTGCAGAACTTCTGCTGATCTGTTCAAGACAGTATTTGACCTCTTGGTATCAGTTACAGTGTTTGTTGGTCGTTTTGACATGCGCATGATGCAGGTAATGATACTGCTATATGATATTAGTTCATGTGTCATGTTGTCTTTTATACTTCTTGAGATATGTTCTGCCTCTCCATACAAGTAAATTTCAGTAGGTCATATTGCTTATATGCTGAGTAAAGAGATTGACTCTGTAAATTCTGTCGTAGTTGAGTTTTTGTTAGTGGCCTAGTTTTAGTTGTCACTACTAGAAGGGAAAGCTGTTGGTTGACAGCAAATTATTCCTTCAAATATCTGAAATGACCATTATCAAATAAGATTACCGTTGATCATGGCTTTTTTAACTGTTCTGCTTTATAATGTTAACACTAAAATGAATGGTGAATTTCAACTTTGGTCGGTCTGATGCATCTTATCTATGGTTTCTTACTTTTTGGATATTGTTCAGTACGATGACACCATCTTTCTTCTCCATTATGTTTCATCAGGCAGCAATGAACAAGGTGCAAGATGGAGCTCAAGGAGATACATTATATGACCATTTTAGTGAAAAGGAAGATATATGGTTTGACTTTATGGCTGATACTGGTGATGGAGGGAATCCATCTTACACTGTCGCGCGGCTACTTGCGCAACCTTCTCTTCGCATCACAAGAGGTGATTCTGTGCTTTCTCTACCGCGTGGGAACTTCCTTCTTATAGGAGGAGACCTTGCGTAAGTTTGTTATGCTTCTAGTATACATCATATAAATGATTTTGTGGGACTGTTTGTATCAGATTTGTATATTGTTGCTTGTCTAACAGTTTTTGCCCCAAAATTATTCAGTCACATAAGGTCCTGTATAACTGTAGCAGTAGGCAAAGCTTTTGGCATTACTTTCAAAGGATTTAGTTGTCACAAGTCATCTTTGGTTTTAGAACATAAAAGGATAACTTCAGATATGTAATTTTGTCATATGCTTTTAAAATTTTGTTTCTGCATTTAGCAATACTTTGTTTAAGTCCCAGTTTTACTGATAAATAATGATCTAAATCTTACTTGTTGGCTTTTAAGTGCAGCAGAAGAGGGTTTTAAAAAGCTTATCGTTTGTGAACATTTATGTGTGTTTTAAAGTATTTTTTTTCATCTTGTGCTCTTGAATAAAAGCCTTTTCTAGTTAATCATATCATGGTTCTGTTGTAGATATCCTAATCCATCAGCATTCACATATGAGAAGCGCCTCTTTCGTCCTTTTGAATATGCTCTGCAGCCCCCAACATGGTATAAGCCAGAGCATATAGCGGCTGACAAGCCTGAGCTACCCTGTGGAGTGTCTGAACTGAAGCAATATGATGGGCCTCAGTGTTTTGTCATTCCTGGAAACCATGGTTTGTTTCTGTTTGGATTTCTTTTTAAAAAAATTCTTTCCTGGCCAATAAGAGTTCTGAGTCTTAAGATTTGTGTTGAATGTGCATTTACTGATGTGATTTCTTTAACCTTGTTGCTGATACGTGTTTCCTTACTTGGCCATGGTTTCTTCTGATGGAAAGACCTTCAAGATAGTTTATGGCTTCACAGCTAGTCATTTTTTGGCTTCGCAGATTGGTTTGATGGGCTTCATACTTTCATGAGGTATATATGTCACAAGAGCTGGTTGGGCGGTTGGCTCATCCCTCAGAAGAAGAGCTATTTTGCCTTGCAACTCCCTAAACGATGGTGGGTCTTTGGTCTTGATTTAGCACTTCATAATGACATTGATGTGTACCAGTTCAAATTCTTTGCAGAATTAATTAAACAGAAGGTACTTCTTTTTCTCTTTTGACTATATTCTTGGATTCGGGACTTAATGTACAGAATGAGATGCAATCACTGTCGACTTGTTTGGCCTTTTCTATTTTCATGCATTTGTACTTCATATTAGCTGTTACAAGTTTCAAAATTTGAAATGCCAAGGTGAACAAATTATCCATTCTGCAACACATCATATTATACCAGTTATGATAAGAATCATCTTCAATTAGCTATTGGACCATCTGTAGGCTAATTTATGTGACATCTAATTCATATGTTTGCAGTAATGACAAGATACTCATTTACCTACCTTTGATTCAGGTTGGAGAGAATGATTCTGTCATCATTGTCACACATGAGCCTAATTGGCTTCATGATTGGTACTGGAATGATGTTTCTGGAAAGAATGTCTCTCACCTTATATGTGATTATTTGAGAGGAAGGTGTAAGCTTCGAGTGGCTGGAGATTTGCACCATTACATGCGCCATTCATATGTTCCATCTGATGGACCAGTTCACGTGCAACATCTACTCGTAAATGGCTGTGGTGGTGCTTTTTTACATCCTACCCATGTATTTAGTAATTTCAAAAGATTCCATGGTACCACCTATGAGACCAAGGCTGCTTATCCTTCTCTAGAAGATTCAAGCAGGGTAACTTTTGCATGATGATTTTCAATCTTTATTCTTTATGGTGTGTTTTTTTGTAGTTACTTCCATTTCTTTACTCTTTAGCTTTTCATTCATCTGATGCAGATTGCACTAGGAAATATTTTGAAGTTTCGAAAGAAGAATTGGCAATTTGATTTTATTGGAGGCATTATTTACTTTGTATTAAGCTTCTCATTGTTCCCACAGGTGAGTCTCTTCAGTTCTTTTCACTTTGCATATTTCATGCTTGTTACATGAGCTTTAGGCATGAACAACCTAAATTATTTGGATCTGCAATCTGAAACTGAATTTGTCTATCCTATTTGTATATGTTTTTTTATGAACTTGCTTGCACTTGCCTAATACTTTGGGTGTGATGCTATTGTTGCTTTCTATTCATAGTCAAATAAAGTGTTGCTTGCACCTTCCCAAAACTTTGGATGTGATGTTGGAAGGTACACAGACATGAATTTACTTATTTCTCCTTCCATTTCCAGTGTAAGCTCGACCACATCTTCCAAGCTGATTCATTTTCTGGCCACTTGAGAAGTTTCTTTGGCACGGTGTGGAATTCTCTTCTATATGTGCTGGGACAGTCTTATGTCTCCTTGTTAGGTGCTCTGGTATTACTAGGTGTTGCAATCACTTTTGTCCCATCCAAAATATCTCGAAGGAAACGGGCAATAATTGGAATTCTTCATGTTTTCTCACATCTGTCAGCAGCTCTGATTCTTATGCTGCTCTTGGAAGTGGGTGTTGAAACATGCATCAGGCATAAGCTGCTTGCAACTTCAGGCAAGTATTTTCTTATTTTCTGTTTTTTTTTTTGCATTCAAATTTTCCGCAAGTGGATTTTTAGTTCAGTTGTTTCTGTCTAAAATTGTCATGA
Source organism: Erythroxylum havanense (assembly GCA_024752395.1). Taxonomy (NCBI): domain Eukaryota; kingdom Viridiplantae; phylum Streptophyta; class Magnoliopsida; order Malpighiales; family Erythroxylaceae; genus Erythroxylum; species Erythroxylum havanense. The sequence continues at coordinate 2,336,038 of JANTNU010000002.1, forward strand.
TTGTGATGAGAGGGATGGCTGTGTGGGTTCTCTACAAGGTGATTGTTATTAGTATTGATTATGTGATATCAAAATTGTTTATGTAGTGTATATGCCATCTTATACTTCAATGAATCAGTAGTATATAAGACCATATCTTTCACCTGAAATATAGTTCCACTTCAAAAGTGATGCTTCCCTTGTGGTCCAAAATTTAGTTGTTTGATCACTGATTATGTGATAGTGGTTAATGTTCTATTCCAGGTTATCATACATTATACCAGTGGTACCGAACTGTGGAAAGTGAGCACTTTCCAGATCCAACTGGCCTTCGATCTCGCATAGAGAAGTGGACATTTGGCCTTTATCCAGCATGCATCAAGTATCTCATGTCTGCATTTGATGTTCCCGAGGTAGGAACTTAATTATGGTGTTATCACCCGAGTAATGTTATATACTCACCAGAGACATTGTCAGGTCATGGCTGTCACACGGAATAATATTTGCAAGAAGGGATTGGCATCACTGTCACGAGGGGGTGCTATGATTTATTATGCTTCTGTGTTTCTTTACTACTGGGTTTTCTCGACTCCAGTCGTTTCACTGATTTTTGGAAGTTATCTCTACATTGGCATTAATTGGCTTCATTTGCACTTTGATGAGGCCTTCTCCTCCCTTCGGATTGCTAATTACAAAGCATTTACGCGATTTCACATCAATAAGGATGGGGATCTTGAAGTGTTCACACTTGCAGTAGATAAAGTAAGTACTTGTTGGTGGCTATTATTTACAGTAATTTTTTTTATAGTTATGGGTCCACAATTCTGAACTAAAATACTTGGGTGATTGTTTGCCCATATTAGAGGATGGTTTTATGCTTATAATTGTTTTGTGGTTGTTTATGCCTAGGACTGGAGTTACGATAATGGTGGCCAATTTAGGTTTAGTACAACAATAATAATCCAGTGAAAGTCCCGCTGATACGCGGGTCCTGGGTTGGTCCAAACTTGCTGCACGAGGGTCCTAGGTTGGTCCAATAATATGCAGCCGTATTTTTAACTAGTAGAGAGGCTGTTTTAGATAGGTTAACATATTAGGATCTTACAAATTATTGCTTTCATTTAACATTTTATTTTGTCCTTTTAAGTGCTATGATGTGCATGAGCAGGTGATGCGTGTATATGAACAAGCTGG
>JANTNU010000002.1:2553988-2564466 GCA_024752395.1 Erythroxylum havanense
TTGGTTGTCTCTGTTTTTCGACACCATAAATAAACTTCAACCCCAATCTACACCATCTATATTTGTTGGCTACTCCTTTAATCAGTTTGCATACCTCTATTTTGACCCAAGCACCAACAAGATATACGCTTCGTGCCATATTGTCTTCATTAATGATCACTTTCCATATATTTCACCAAATCAATCATCTATTTCCTCCATCTCTGATCCAAACACCTCTCCGCCTTTGTCTCATCATCTTATTCCCATTGTGGCATCACTTGTATGACCAGCACTGTCAGCTTATGTAGACACTTCATCGGCAATTCCCCAAAAACCTTCTTATTCATCACCAATGGCACCTTCTAACCTTCCCTCCTCATCATCCAAACAACACAACCCACCTACCAATCTTCACCCCATGATCACCAAATCTAAAAACAACATTCATAAACCAAAAATTGTCAATGCTACCCATCACCCTCTACCACAGATTGAGGAACCATGCACAATTCAACAATCATTAAAAATGCCATATTGGCGTGATTTAGCTCTCTCAGAATATGACGATTTGTTAAAGAATGGCACTTGGATCCTCGTTCCTACTTTAGAAGCTAAAAAAGTCGTCAGGAGTATGCGGCTTTTTTTAATGAAATGTAATTCAGATGGATTAATGGCTCGGTATAAGTCTTGCTTGGTTGCGAAAGTGTTGGGCCCGTGTCCCCTTTCCTATCCTGAGGTGACCGTGGCAACAAAATGCTCACCGCGGCGGACGCCTCACAGAAGATGGTTCGCCGCGGCCGCACTTGGCTTTGCTGCGGCGAACTTTCATGGGATGCGCCGCGACAAAAGACCAGCATCCATGTCTCGGCGAACTCCCAAGGGATGCACCGCGGCGAAAGACCGGCTTGCTGCAGTGAGCTCCCAATTTCCAAAACCCGGTTCCCAACATTTGCACATTCCAAACTAATACTTGCACATTCATTCTAACTAAAAGTGAAACATACTCATATACCAATGAAACTTCAATTCTTCATGTCATTACAATTTTCAAGAGATGGAACAAATCTTGCTAACATAACACAATACATAACAAAGCGTAAAACAAAATACATAAGGATGCTCAATGTTGATATGCTTAATAAGCTATCCAAAATAGTCACTAACTTAGTGCAAAGATCTCTAACTATTGCGGAGTTTTTCAATGCCTTGCAAGGATCAACTGTCGTCTTGAGTCGCACCTGAGGAGGGAAACGTAATGGGTTAAGCTACACAGCTCACTGGTTAATATATTTATAGCCATTGGTAACTAGTACAATTTCAAGCACATGTATGTATATATATACATGCAGCAATTCTAGCACTCACATGATATTCAAGCAATTTACACATCCATCACATTTAATTCAACTCACAAAACATTTCACAACATATAACACTTAGTATGTTTCATAATGAATAGTTCAATTATGCAATGCACATCACACGACTCAAGGATTCCATGGAAACAGAAGGGAGAAACCGAAGTTTAACACCCTGAACAGAATGAGTCCATTTTAGAGCTCATATGCCACAAGCGGGCAGCCGGGAGAAGGCTCTTGTCATCATGCATGTGACGAACAGAATGGTTCCACTCTCACCCAAACAAAAGCACATAATCATGCTTAGAATCATTTTATCAAATAATATGCTTTCATGCTTTTCATTTATACAGAATGCCATGACCGAAGTCGAGGCATAACGTGATCAAAATCAAAATTTACTTATATCAATTCTCATGCTTCTTTCAAGGTATATGAAATCAAAATCATTAAAATCTTATAAAAAATCATTCTCAAACAATTAACCACATATTCAATCAAAATGTTATGCATCTCACAATGCATAATATACAACATATATTCACACATAGGCAAGAATTTGCCTAATCACACAATAGCTATAAATACATCACCCACCTAATTCCGCTTGAAATCCAAACTCAAGATTGCCTTTCTTCTTGCTCTTGGGTAAGGTTTACTTGATTTCTTAAACGCAAACAATTTCTCAATCAATCCACATTCAAAGAAAATTCATAAGGCTTTAATAATCAAACGCAAAAATTGAATTATAACTCTTTGAAAACTAGATTTTGGGTTAACTTTTTCATGATAGTTATGATCAGAGAAATGAAGACATTTGGTAACACTTCCTTCTATCAAAATGTTCTTCGTTGTCTTAAGTCTCTAATGACACCAAACTCATTCTATTTGGTTCAGAAACATGGAAGTTATACCCTAATCATGTTGGGACTAACCTTATGCTGAAACTATAATCTATACTCAACTTCCATCCAAAATTTTAGATCTTTCGAGACTGATTCAAAACTTACTTTCTTCATAAAACTTGTAGCTCTATGTCTCTAGTTTACAACGAATTAAAAATCACCTCATTTGGACATCTACAGCAAAAATTATGCTCAAAATACCAAAGTATGTCTGTGCACAAAAATGGTCTCTCGCCGCAGCGAGCGCAAGAGCAGGCCACGACGTGCGAGGCCGAAAACCTATTTTTCCACATTCTTCAACTATAAAATTCCCATATTTCAAATATAACTCATCTTAACCCTAAATCATCATTCTTACTTCATTTCTAAACTCATTCCAACCCAAAATCAATCACAAAAATAATAAAAATCAAAAACCCTAGAAGATCATAACACTTTAGTACACCATTCACTAACAACTCCCTACACATATTCAACCCCATTTTTCACTCCTAATTATCACTAAACAAGATTTAATCATCCAATTAATGCTTATACTTACTTGGAGAAGCTTCAAATTCTTCAATAATCTCAAGGCTCTAGCTTTCCCCTCTTTTTCCCTTCTTCTTGCTCTCTTCCACGATGCTCATCTCTCAAGCAAGGCAAAATCACTTCTTCTCCTAATTCACACCCTTAAGGCTTGTAAAATGGCCCTTATGCCCTTCCACTTATGCCTTATAACTTTAAGGATTAAGTGATCTACCAAAATTACCCCTCATGCATTCTTACTACATTTATACTTTAATTCCATCAATTCCAACAATAATTCCTTCTAACATTGACATGCTAATTACTCCAAAATAATTAATCTAACAAGACCTCAAAATAAAATTAAATCATGCTTAATATAATAAAGAGAAAAAAAAATTCGAGGTCCAACAGAAAGGCTATAGCCAATGTCTCGGGATCGTCTACATTGACACCTTTTCACCTATGGTGAAACATCAAACAATCAAAATATTCCTCAGTTTGGCGCTGGCCAACTCCTCGCCTCTATATTAAATGGAAGTTAACAATGCGTTTCTCTAAGGTTAATTACATGAAACTGTTTACATGAAGCAACCGCTACGGTTTGTTAGCAAGGAGCATCCAACGTATGTTTGTAAGCTACATAAAGCCATTTACGACCTAAAACAAGCTCCATATGCTTGGTATCAAGAACTTCGCCTCTTCCTCCTTCAGTATGGCTTTATCAACAGCACGTGTGACTCTTCTCTATTTATATATTAGTGTAGAGGTGTTACTATGTATTTCCTGGTATATATGGATGATTTGCTACTAACTGGAAACCCCTTAACTGCACTTGATAGATTTATTAAAGAGCTTTCAAGCACATTCTCACCCAAACACATAGGCACTCCATATTATTTCTTTGGCATTGAACTAATAACCAACTCAAATAGTATTTCTCTCTCTCAGCAATGTTAAATCCATGATTTACTTACAAAATTTCATATGGCAGATTGCAATCCTTATGCTACTCCTATTTGTTCATTAGCAACCCTCAAACTGGATGATGGTTTAGCCTCAACTAATGCCCATCTCTATCACGGCATCTTAGGAGCACTCAATATGTTCTCCTGACATGCCCCGATCTCAACTTTTCCATAAACAAGATGTCTCAGTATATGCATAAATCCACAACACTTCACTTCCAACATTTGAAACGCGCACTTCGTGATCTCAAACATACCCGTGCGCTTGGTATTCAACTACATTGATCGACACATTTTTAACTTCAAGCCTTCAGTGATGCCGACTGGGGAGGAGACGCTAACACCAAAACCTCTACGTCTACCTATGTTATTTATTTTGGAGGCAATCCTATTTCTTAGAGCTCAAAACATCAACATAATGTTGCTAGATCCTCAATCGAAGCTGAATATCGTGCAGTAGCCAACACCGTTGTAGAGGTCATGTGGATTTGCAATCTTCTCTGAGAACTTCACATTCAATGTTTGGTTGCACCAACAATTTACTGTGATAACTTAGGGGCTACGTATGTATGCTCTAATCCACTATTTCGCTTCAGCTAGTAGATAGGTCAATCACTTATTCGAGGGGAATCATTAAGGATATATTGGTTAAGATCAAGAAGTTCATCTTCTCGGTGGATTTCTTAGTCTTTGACATGGAGGAAGATATAGACATCCCCATCATTCTTGGGAGACCTTTCATGGCCACTTCACGGACCACCATCAATGTGCAACGGGAAAGCTCATCTTGAGACTTCAAGATGAAGAACTAGTGTTTGATGTAGTCAATGCTATGAAGCATCCTTCTACTCTTGACTCTTTCCATTTTATTGATATTTATTCCTCTGATGCTGATGATTCTTCTATTGTTTGTGCATATTTGTTGGGAAAGGAAATGCAAGGAAAGATCAAATAGTTAAGGGAAGAATTGAAAGAAGAGTTTAAGGATATTGCAGTTGAGTTGGAGCAGGCATATTGGACACATTATAGAGCATACGAGCCTCTCCAACGTCTAGCCAAGCTATTTCCAAAGCCTTCAATTGAAGAGCCTCCTTCTCTTAACCTTAAACCTCTTTTAAGTCATTTGAAGTACGTTTATCTTAACCCACGTGAGCACTTACCAGTTATCATTTCCTCTTGTTTGTCAAGTGCCATGGAAGAGCAGTTTTTGAGGGTATTGCAGGACCACAAAAAGGCCATTGGATGGTCCATTACAGATATCAAGGGTATCAACCCTTCCTTTTGCACGTACCATATTTTTATAGAAGATGGAAGCAAGGCGATAGTATAGCTCTTAAGGAGACTTAAATAGTGAAAGTTGAGGTAGTAAAGCTTCTAGATGTAGGTATTATCTATCCAATTTCTGATTCTAGTTGGGTTAGTCTTGTGCATGTGGTTCCAAAGAAAGAAGGGACCACTATGGTTGAAAATGAGAAAAATGAATTAATAGCCACTAGGAAGGTAACTGGGTGGGGAATGTGCATAGATTATAGGAAGTTGAATGAAGCCATCAGGAAATATCATTTTCCTTTACCTTTCATTGATCAGCTGATTGAGAAATTAGCTGGACATAACTTTTATTATGCCTTAGATGGATATAGTGGATATTTACAAATTTCGGTAGCCCTGAAAGATCAGGAGAAAACAACTTTTACGTGTCCTTAAGGTACATTTGCATATAGACATATGCCATTTGGGTTATGCAATGCTCCAGCTACATTTCAAAGATGCATGATGGCTATTTTTTCTAATATGCTTGAATCTTGCATTGAAATTTTCATGGATGACTTCTCTGTGGTACAAGAGTTCATTGTTTTATGTCACAAAATTTCTAGCAAGGGTATAGAGGTAGACCCAGTAAAAATTGATGTCATTAAGAAACTTCCACCACTAAACAATGTTAGATCCATTAGAAGTTTCTTAGCCCATACTAGTTTTTACTGTAGGTTCATTAAGGATTTTTCTAAGATTGCTAGATCTTTGACTGAATTGCTTGAAAAAGATGTCGTGTTTAAGTTTATGATAAATGTTTGACATCTTTTTAATTGTTAAAGGATATGCTTGTGACTGCACCTATTTTTATATTTCTTGACTGGTCTCTTTCTTTTGAATTAATGTGTGATGCAAGTGATTATGCAGTGGGTTCTGCTTTAGGCCAATGATGAGGTAAGATCTTTCATCCCATTTTTTATGCAAGTAGAACACTAAACAGTGCACAATGTCATTACACCACCACAGAAAAAGGGATGTTGGCGATTGTGTTTGCTTTTGACAAGTTTCGCTCATATTTGGTTTTGTCTAAAGTGATTGTGTATACTGACAATGTAGCTTTGAAATACTTGATGACAAAACCTGACGCTAAACCAAGACTAATTCGTTGGGTGTTACTTTTGCAAGAATTTGACATGGAGTTAAGGGATAAGAAGGGAGCTAAGAATTTTGTAGTTAATCACTTATCAAGGTTAGATGAAGCTGCCATGGAGAGTGCAACAAAGAAGGAAATTTAGGAGACTTTTAGCAGTTGATAGTTATGACAGTCACTCCTTGGTTTGCAGACTATGTAAACTACCTTGCTTGTAATATCTATCCCCCCTGATCGTTCTTATGCTCAAAAGAAAAAATTATCTGAGGTAAGATACTATCTTTGGGATGATTCTTTGCTTTACAAGATTTGTGTGGATGGTATTATTAAGCATTGCATTCCTGAAGAGGAAATGTCCTCTGTATTACATCATTGTCATTCTAGAGAGGCTGGAGGACATTATGGTGCATCTAAGACAGCTTATAAAGTTTTAGAGTGTGGTTTCTATTGGCCCACCTTATTTAGAGATATATATGCATTTGTCAAATCTTGTGATAGGTGTCAAAGGGTCAGAAATATTAGTAGGAGACATGACATGCCATTGACTAACACTTTTGTTTGTGAAGTTTTTGATGTTTAGGGTATAGACTTCATGGGACCATTTCCTAAGTCTTTCTCCAATAAATATATATTAGTTGCTGTTGATTATGTTAGCAAGTGGTTCGAAGTAGAGGCATTGCCCACAAATGAGTCGAGACATGTTGTTAAGTTGAAGAACTATATTTTTACACGTTTTGACACACCTAGGGCTATCATTATTGATGGGGAGTCACATTTTTACAACAAACTTTTTGATTCATTATTAGCTAAGTATGGGGTAACCCATAAGGTTGCTACTCCATACTACCTCCAAACTAGCGGACAAGTTGAAGTCTCAAATAGGGAATTAAAGAAAATACTATAAAAACTGTTAATGCTTCTAGGCTAGATTAGTCTTTAAAGCTAGATTATGCGCTTTGGGCATATAGGACTGCATTTAAGACACCCATAGGCATGTCACCATTCAAGATAGTGTATGAAAATTCTTGTCATCTTCCAATTGAGTTAGAGCATCGTGCATATTAGGCTACCAAATTTCTTAACTTTGATTTGTCTGTTGTAGGTGCTAAGAGACTTATGCAGCTTCACGAGCTTGAAGAGTTTCTTCTGGATGCTTATAAGAATTTGAAGTTGTATAAAGAGCGTGTGAAGAAGTGGCATGACAAGAAGATCCTCCACAGAGACTTTAAGGTAGGCGACCAAGTATTAATCTACAACTCCCGTCTTCGTCTTTTTCCAGGGAAGCTTAAGTTAAGGTGGTTTGGTTTATTCACTGTGATCCAAGTCCTTCCTTTTGGGGTCCTTGAAGTAAAACGAGAAAATGAAATCTCGTTCAAGGTAAATGGGCAACAAGCTAAATTATATATGTCCAAGTTTGTGGATAATTCTGAGGAACGATTGTCTCTTCATGACACTTCACCTCCTTGATTACAGTGCATGCCTTCTATTAGGACTGTAATTTTCTTTCTTTTCTTTTCTTGCTGTTTCCTTTGCCTTTTTTTCTAGATTAATGCATTTCTTTGAGTTGTTTTGAGTTTTCTTTAGGTTTGCATGGTTTGTGACAAAGATTTATTGGCCGGTTCTTTTTCAGAGAAATTTCTTCTTCCTCTTTCCTCTCTTTTTGTATTGATTGTTGGTTACTTGAACATTAGGGACAATGTTCATATTAAGTGTGGGGGGATTGAGATTATGTGCATGCTGATAATATTGATGTTGATGTTGAGAAATACACACTTGAATAGTTGCGACTCTTTTGGTAGCTAACTTGGGTCCCATTTGTGATGAATTTGTCCGTACGATTCTGTCAAAGTAGTTGGAAGGAGAATTTAGTTGTATACATGAACTTGGATCAGGTAGCTTGAAAGGATAGTGAACCATGTGGATTGATTGAGGTAGTTAATTGCATAAACTTAGTCAATAACTAATGTTGAGTGATAAGGCAATGTATGAAGTTTTGATGGATTTTCATTTAAACACATATGAAGTCTTGAGCTAGATGACTGCATTTCATAGTCATTTATTTTCTTTGATATATGTGAGGCTTCCCTATGTAGATTACCTTTAGAACTTGCTCTGAACCTGTTTGATACTATTAGTTACATGCTTTATAGATATGATAAAGGCTTTTTTTTGTTTTTAACTTTTAGCTTAAATGACCCTCCAAGTCATTTTTTCCTTGTTACCCCATTTGAGCCTTTAACCTTGTTGTTTTTGTATTAATCGCATTACATTGAAATTTGAAAACTTTTAGCCTAATCCTTTCACAAGTTGAATAAAGTACTAAGTATTTGATTCTTTGATTTAAGGACTTTTGTTTTATATGCTTTTTTGAGATGTTTTAGAGGTAGTACATCTCAGTTGTTATTGATTTGTGTTATTACTATCTTCTTTTATGTCTATTGTTAAAAAAATAAAACAAAAAAAAGAGAAAAAGAAAAAGAAAAATAAGAGATCAAACAACACATTGGAGAGTGATGAGTAGTTGTAATCACGTGTTTCTATTTGCACATCTCAGAATTTCTTTTTGACTGTCCCATATTACTTAGTGCTTTATGATGCTTGTGAGTAGCCTTTGTTCTTTTTTACCCCACCTTAACCTAAGCCCCATTACAACCCTTAGTAAAAGCCTTTTTGATCCATGATGGCATGTACTCTATGTAGTGAAAAAAATAGGTGAATTTGCAAGCTTATGGCAATGTAATCTCCTAGAGGAAGTTTTAAGTGAAACAACCCTTATACACTTGAGCGATATGAATGAATATCATGAGGGAAGTCCATTTTAATTTTATGCTTGCTTTTGATCAAAGATATCTACCTTTGATTTTGTTTATGTGCATTGGTAAAAATATTATGATACATGTTATAGCTTGATATTTGAGTTTGTCGAAGTTTAAGGGATTGCAAATACTCGATTTTCGTTGAAAATGAAATGACAGAATATGTTGGTTGTGACTTAAGTAAGTTGCTTGAGGACAAGCAACAATTCAAGTGTGTGGGTGTTGTTAATAAGCATTTTTATATTAATTTTAGGTATATACTTTACTAAACTCTTATCCATTTAATGTTTAAATTATACTAATTAAGAGTTATTTTTTAATTTAGGCACATATTGGATGGATAAAAATGTTTATGTTTTAGTCACCTAAAACGTTAACATTTTTTGAAGATAAAAAGAAGAAGGGTTTTTGCATGAAGGAAGACACTTAGAAGAATAAAAAAATACACAGAAAAAGAATAGAAAGTTGCGGTGCAACCTAGGAGAAAGTCAATACGAAGAAGAGTTGATCGATGGTGGCAAAAAGAGAAAAAAAAAACAAAGCAGCTAGGGGTGGGCAGATTAGTGTGCATGAACAAGGTATTGCACCAAAAACCATATTAAAAAATGAAAACATGAAGACAGAGGTTGTAAGCATGAGTGAAGGGTGTGAGCTTATGGATACGTAATACACAAGAGACAAAAAAAGCATGAGTTTGCGTGGTGGATATTAAATGGAGAGGAAGCAAAAGAATCAAGGGCGGCTTTATGTAAGCCTGAGTATGCATGTGAACAGTGGAAGTGGATAAAAACCTTCACATTTAATTATCCCATCAATGAATAGTGATAGCGTGAGTTTGCATGAAACAAGGAGAAGCTAGGGGCGTGAAAAGAAGAGAATGGAGCCAACAACAAGTGCGTGAAAGATGGCCAAAATCTCTCCTAGAATCACGAAGAAAGAGGACAGTTGGTGTAGTGAAGAAAGTGTGGTAATGCATGAGCAGAGGGAGGAAATGAAGGAAGAGATTTGCGAATGTGGTGCTGGGAAGTGAGGAGAAAAAAAAGAAAACGCATAAGCGGTATTTGTGCGTGGTGAAGGAAGAGAGAGTTGGCAGTGTTGTACATGACCTGCAACAAGGAGACATTGAAGCACAAACGCTGAAGCTACGATTGAAGCAACGTTGGCAGCTAGTGGTGTGAAGATGTCCAAGCAGCTGGTGGAGATATAAAACTAAAGGAGGAGGACAGCTGGGAGATCACTCACGTTACAGCCCTCACTCAACACTCCAAACTCACGTGGCAGCTACTAGTGGAGAGGAAAAACGTTGCAGCTGGTGGCTTGAGAAATGAAGCAGCTACGTTGAAGTAGAAGAGTGAAGCAACTGGTGGCAATGTGGAAGTAGCTAGAGAGATGATATGTTGAAGCTGGTGGAAGCTAGGTGAACAACATTACAGCTTTGGAGATTCTACACACACACACGTTGAGGCTGTTGAATTGAGTTGTTTTATGCAACCTGCTATGTTGAAATCAGTGGAGGAGCTTGCAATGACAGTGAAGGTAAG
>JANTNU010000002.1:2575344-2585559 GCA_024752395.1 Erythroxylum havanense
TCATAATTGTATTCCGCAATCGTTGTAAACTGATTTGCATTTGTATTTCATGGTTCTTGTAAAGTATTGCTAAATGACAGTAATACCTATAATTGCAAAGATTTACTACTATTTACTACTTGTTCCTCACGAGTGTGTAATAACTGAAACTGCTTCCTTTTAACGTAGAATGTATGTCAATAAAAAAATGTATGTCGAGTTTTACTGACTGATGTAGTACGCCACTCTCGCGGGGTACGGACTCGGATATCACTAATGATATCGGGTTCGGGGCACGTGAGAGTGGGGTGTTACATTAAGCATCTATTGGAAACAAATCAAATTTCATGGGTTATCTTCTAAGGTAAGAGAAATTCGAAAATTGTTGGTTTTATGGATGGGTTTTGGTTTTTGTAGCTTAGAAAATTTATGGGTAAGGTTAGATAGGATCAAATTCAAGTTTTCCTTTCTTTAGAATTTTCAATTTTAGTATCCTATGTTAAATTGGGATTTTAGTGCTTGATGAAGGTGAAGGGAGGCAATTGGAGGTAGAAGAAGGGAAAATTGACCAATCCTAGAGCTAAAGGAATTAAGGTGGGTGATTTCTTAATAATTGAGTTAATAGGCTTATTAAAGTGTTTATAATAAATGCTAATTATGCTTTCCAATAACTTAAGAATTTTGTATCAATTCCTCTTTGTGATGATTTTAGTGGTGGTCTCATAAGACTCAGGTGCACCTGTCTAACCATAGGCTTCTCCCGCCTGCTCGCTAGTGGCCTTGGAGCTCCTCACGGACTCCCATAAGTTCACGGCTACATATGACCGCTTCGCAGGAATGTGTAGTACGTTCTGTTTCGGATCCACCCGAACCACTTTTCTGTGATTATGTGATAGGTTGATTTGTAAGTTGTTTGATGTGATGAATTTTATAAAAAGATTTGTGAAATTGAAATTGTTTTTAAATCATTGTGATATTGATTTTGGAAATGAATGATTATATAATGTTTTTGCTTATTCTTAATTATTAGGTTATTACCCACGGAGCTGTCGAGCTCACCCCCCATTTCTCCTCCACAGGTGTCGAGCGAGAAACCGAGTTTTCGCATCGGGATTGAGGCATTACTCCGACGCTTTTTTCTTTTGAAGTTGTATTTGAGAAAACAAAGCTTTAGATAACATTTTGGACAATTGATGTTTTTGTATTTTGTTCTTTGATACTTTGGATGTATTCGGGCTAAAATGCCCTCTAAAGCTTTGTATAATTTCTACTTTCCTTGTAAATGCAAAAGCATTGGGTTTTAATGTATCTTTTGTGTATATTGTTCAAAAAGTATTGTTGTATGCTTCAGCATGATTAGAAAAGTAAGATTGTGTTTCTTTATAGTTTGGAATTGAATAGATGTTTAGGAGTGCGTATGCTGCCTTTAGAATTGTGTTGGGATGTATATTTGGATTGGATTATGTTGTGGAAGATTGGAGATTGAGTTTTGGGCAGGTAATGGAGATGGATTGAAGATTTGACTAGTTACATTTTTAGGGGAGGTGCTGTCCAATTTTTATTAAAATAGACAGAAACTTCGCTTAAGTTTTAGACCCTCTTAGAGCTTGAATTGACTTGAGAAGTCTTCTTGAAGATTGTAGTGCATGTTTATAGCTTTCTAATGATATATAATTTGTCACATTTGGACTTAGAATGAAGATGTTATGAGGGTTGAAAGATTTCAGTTACTGTTGATGGAAGTTAAAATTGTGCAGTACCTTTGGAAGGGTTTTTCACCCCCTTAGAGTCTGTTTTGGTTTTTACATCCTTCATAGAAAATGTATATCATCTTCCTATATTTCCAATGATGTATAATTTACAAATATTGGAGTTAGGAGTAAAAATTTATGAGGATAAAAAGAATACAGTTACTGTTCATTTGGTCAATTACACTGTTCCATTGGCCATTGTATAGGCAGAAAATTTGAGAGTGTTTTCACCTTCTTTAATGATTGAATTGGCTTTTTCTCCCTTAATTAAATTTTTAGATCATCTCTTTATCTTTCCAATGAGGTAAAATTTGAAATTGTTAGATTATTGTGTCAAAAGATATGGTTTTTCAAACTTCTAGTATAGTGTAGGACTTTTCCAAATTTAGCAGAAACTTTGGAGCAACTTTTGGCCCCCTTAAAGGCCAAAATAGTTTTTCAATCCTTCATGGAAGTTGTAGAGATTCCTTTTACCTTTCCAACGATACCAAGTTTACAATTTTTCGATTTGTTAGTTAAGAGGTATGCTCATTCCAAGTTAGGAAGTTGTGATGGACAAAATTCCCGAACTTTTAGCGTGCATGAAGTGAATCTCGGACCCGAAAGAGTGGATTTTGGCAAGATTATGAGTATAGAAGAAGTTAGGATGGATGTATGGCCCTTTTTAGGAGTCTTGGGGGGTGAAAAATCTTTTCACTCGAAAGTTACACAGTCTACCCGTGTGAATTTACACAGGCCGTGTGATTTCCAGCGCAGGGACACTTTTCACCCGTAGGTTACACGGCCTGACCGTGTGATTTTACACGGTCCGTGTTTTTTGGACATCTTAATGACAGAATTTCAAATTTTTTTCTTCATAAAAGTTTTATCCCTAGATTTCTACTTTCCAACCGTTTAAAAATCAAATCAATACAACATCTATAACTAGAGTTATGGCGTTTGCGCCAAAGTATGTTCAGTAGGAATCTAGACATGAACATATCGGATTCATTTGGACATAACTCCTTCGTCCGAACTCCGAATGAGGTGATTCTTAAGGCTTTAGAATCCTAACATGTTTATATACCTCTAAATGAAATTTGATAGCAATTGGAGTTATAACCCAAAAGTTTGAGGTAAGAGAAGTAAGAGGTTGGTTTTGAGAGCTGATCGGACTATGACCAATCTCTGGATTTTTAAGCATATCTTGAGTTATAGAGATCCGATTGAGGAGATTGTTGCTTCTAATTAATCTAGAGACATGACATTTCATTTTTAGCTAAGGAATAAGATTCAATTTTAGGTCCTAAGTAGATCAAAGTTATTGAGGAAGATTAGGGTAAATTTATCACGATCCGTTCGGGAGTACATGAAATAAGTTCGATTTGAGTTTCTTCTATGGTGAGGAATCCCTCCCTCGTGGGTTACGCGTCCAGATGTCACGCAGGACGTCGGAAACGTGTCTCACCAAGGTGGGGCTCCAACAACTGTCATCAGGAAGATTATTAACATTACAAACATCCTCTGTTGTGGCGTCAAGATGCGTATGAAGATTACAAGAATCAGTACAAACTGATATGTCACATAGAAAAGAATTGTGATCAAGGAAGTACAGATTGTTAAGAACTCTGCCTGTTGCCACTGCCTTTTCAGTCTTCTGGTCCTGTAACAAACAATGGTCAGTGTAAAACAAAACATTGAAGGAGGAGTTCTTGGCTAATTTGCTGACTAAAATAAGGTTGTGGCTGAAATTAGGGACATAAAGAACCGACTGCAATATCACTTGATCACTCAAAACTATTTCTCCACTATGCGCTACTTCACTCACTTCACCATTATGCAAGAACAACCTCGTAATTTTTCCAACCGGCATCAACGAATGAAACATGGCCTTATTTGTGCATATATATGAAGTAGCTCCAGAATCCACAATCCAAGTCCCAGATTTCTTAACAGACTTAATAGCAGGATTCAGAATGGACATGCCCACAAACTCATTCTGCACTAAATGCAGGAAATGAGAGTCACCAGACGGCTTCCCTTTCAACAGCTTCACGAGCTCTTGTTGAATCAACGCAGAAAGCAATAGGGAATTACTTGATAAATTGGGTTCAGTATCCATACCTTGTTCAATAGCATCAACCATATGCACATATTTTCCTTTGGATTGCCCTTTCTTTGTACCATCTCGTTTGTTCCGCAGTTTAGTGTACTAGTCAGGATAACCATGTAACTTGAAGCATGTGACCCTCTCATGACCATCCAAATTACAATAATCACAATGCTTATCCTCCTTTCTTTTAGGGTCTTTCTTCTGATTGCCATTTTTGATCATATGCTTCGTAGTTATTGGTCCTTTCTTGCTACAGTGATCATCCTTCACCAACATGGCTATAGCTCCTGAGTCTTCAGTCAACATGTTCACCTGCCTCTGCTTCTCAATTCTCAATACAAGTGAATAGGCTTTACTGGCAGAAGGAGGCGGATCTTGCGCCAATATTTGGCTTCGAATATGATCATACGATGGATTAAGTCCCATCAGAAATTGAATCAATTTGTTAGCACCGTCCATCTCTATTAGCTTCTTGTGAATCCCACAGTGGCATCCTTGACAACTACACGCCGGTATGGGTAGAAGCTGCCCTAACTCATCCAAGTATTTATTAATCTTGTTGTAATAAGTGGTAATGGAAGAATTACATTGCTCAATTGAATTGATCTCCCTCTGCACTTGGAAAAGCTGTGATAAATTGCTTTCTCCATAAACCTCTTCGAGCTTATCCTACAGTGCTTTAGAAGAATTGCAGGCAATATATGATTCAGAGATATCCTTAGAGATGGAATTCAGAATCCATTGCTTGACCATGCAATCTACTTTCCTCCATCGTCTGTATCGCACTTCACAGGTAGGTGGCGGGATGGTTCCATCCATAAAACTAAGCTTATCCCTAGCATCCAAGGAATTCTGAATAGAAATCCTCCAAGAATAGAAGTTTACGTCAGTTAACGGTGTAGTAACAAGCACCATACCAGGATGATCAGAACTATACAACTGTAAACAATCATCCTGTGGCTCGTCGGAACCTGGAAAGCGTGTTCCCATCCCTTCCGTCAAATCTTGATCAATCGTCTTCAAGATCGTTCACATGCTCTGATATCATGAACAAACTTTATTGTACGAAAGTAGAAACTTTATGTATATCTCATTTTTTTCATCACTGTACATAGTCTCATCTTATATACATGGTTGTCTAGCTATACTAGCTAATCTTGATAACTAACTAACTGAAAAAAAACCGCTAACAATAAATAATCATCATGGTCCTATTCCAATAAGTTTTGAGAGACTGTACAAGTTTTTTTAGGGTCTGTCTTGATGGGAACCAATTCACTGGTAACATATCTGAAGTTTTTGGTGATTATCCATCCTTGGATTTTATTGATTTGAGTGGGAATAAGTTTCATGGTGAACTCTATTCTAATTGGGGAAAGTGTCGCCAATTAGGCACCTTAAAAATTGCAGACAACAACATTTTGGGTAGGATACCACCTGAGCTTGGAAATGTAGCTAGACTACAAACACTTGATCTTTCTTCAAATGGATTGGAGGAAACAATTCCCAAGGAGTTGGGAAATTTGACTTCTTTGGGTAAATTGATTTTGAGTAACAACAAACTTTCTGAGGCCATACCAACGGAAATGGGGTCATTGACAAATCTCGAATATCTGGACCTGTCAAGAAAATAATAAACCTACTGATCCCAGCTAACGTTAAGAACTTTCAGAAATTGCACTTCTTGAATTTGAGCAACAACCAATTTACTGGAAAGATTCCAGCTGAAATGGGTATGTCGGTTCACTTATCCCAGCTTGACCTTAGTTACAACTGTTAGGATATATGTTATATATCTAAATAATTAGTTTTGACATTATTTATTAATTGGGCATATAAGATATTCATTGGATAATGACTTGAATTCAAAAATTATTATGGATAATATTCTAGTTGAAAAAGAATCCTATCTTAGTTTGAAGTTTATCGTGAGCCTATCTTGGTTTGAAGTAAATATTGAGTGGAGGTGTGATATATCATATTGGTAAAGGAGGAATTTTCAGCAACTAATGTCATATTTTTTGGATTGGTATTTGGAGAATTTTTTGGTGGACTTTGCAGGACCGAAAAAATTGGAGCTTGAGCTTATCAATGTTTTGGGTGGGCCCAGAAGACATCTACCTCTCTACGTCCCTTGCTAGTTATCTTGATATAGGCATTAATTGAGCATCTCTCGTATATATAGCTGAAGTTGTGATTTCTGCAGAAGTTTTTGTGACTTGATTATGAGTTCTGCGTGAATCAGCCCATTGTTGTTGCGACAACTTCCAGATTTATTTCAGTGCAGCTAAACTTTGCGGGAAGTTGTTCTTTTCTTTTATCTTAAAAACGAATCGGAACATTTGCGACAAAACTACCCCTTTGGGTTTTTCAATTGGTATTAGAAAAAGGTCACCAATTTAGAACTTGGTAGTAAGTTGGTGCAGATCCTAGTTTCGTGAACATGGCTACAAGAAAGGGTGAAAGGAAGGCAAGGGGAATTTAATGTCATGAATGTCAACGTTTCGAACACATTCAATTTGAATGTGCTAATACTTTGAAGAAGAGAAAAGGAAAGTCCTTCCTATGTACCTAGAGTGAGAATGATTTTGAGAGTGAATATGGTAGCAAAGAAGACATAGCAAATGGTGCTGCATTGGTTGCCCTACATAGCAAAAATTTAGTTACTTGCTTAACAATATATGAGAAGGAAGTAACTAAAGGCCAAAAAGAGGGAAAATAGAAAAATTTCGAAAACAACTCATCTCAAGACCTATTATCAAATTATAACAGTGATGGAAGTGGCCTAGATGACAAAAAGGGAACATATACGAGGCTTACGAATTAATGTATGATAAACGGGTGAAAATATGTAGAAAGAATGAAAGATTGAAGGAAGAGAATCTTTCCATGAAGAACATGATACAAGAGTTAGAAAAGAAGCTGATATTGGCATCGGATGAGCTTGGTGAAGCTAGAATGAATTTGATAAGTACTGAAAAGAGATTAAGGATGTTGAATGGACGCATAGAAAAACTAGATAAGTTGATAGAAACTGGTAAGGTTAAAGGAAATTTTGAAGGCATAGACTATAAAGGTAAGTGCTCGAAAGTGAATGAAGAAAATTTTGATATGTTCAGATCAACCCAACAGGTATAAGCATTGAAAAAAAATCGAAGAGTTATACCCACATATCATTTTTTTGGAGTCATTGGGCATATAAGGCCAAGATGTTATCAGTTACTACAAATGTTGTTTCAAAGAAGACAAAGTCAAAAAGTATACATCCTCCTAAAAAAATTTAACATCAACCTTCAGTACCAAAATCTACTTGGATAAAAAGAAGTGAATTGCAAGCTCTCGTAGTTCATATATTAATGAAGACAACTTTGCAACACGGTTGATATTTTGATAGTAGATGCTTACGCCAGAAAAGGCTTACTTAACTGATTATCAGAATTGTATAGATGGTCATGTGACTTTCGGAGATGGAAAGAAAGCTTCCGTGATCGGTATAGGAACATTATGTGTAGATGGTTTGCCTCCTCTCAAGAAAGTGCTCCATGTCGATGGATTAAAAGCAAATTTGGTAAGTATAAGCTAACTTTGTGATGATGGTTTGTTAGTTAAATTTACAAGTGATGAATATAAGGTACTTATCGAACAAAGAGAATGTATCATGAGCGGCAAGCAATCAGCCGACAATTGCTACATATTGCAAGTTATGACTATGTGTAAGTCAACTACTCATGAGAATGACATTAATTTATGACATCAAAGGCTTGGGCACATAAATTTTGATCCCATCAGCAAATTGACAAAATTGGAGGCTGTGAAGGGTCTAACCAAAATAAACAAAGAAGGAAAATCAATTTACAGTGCGTGTCAAATGGAAAGACAGTTTGGAAAATTCTAGAGCAAAATTGATGAAGGAATTTTATTGGCTATTCAGCTCACAGTAAAGCTTACCTAGTGTATAATCAAAGAACAAAGAAAGCGCAAGAGTCCATAAATGTTGTGATAGATGATTTATCTTTGTTGAATAGTCAAGTGGCAGAAGAAAATCAATGTAACCGACCATCTGAATCAGCCCAAACAAGCAAAGAGACAAGATTGAAGAATTTCCTAGATCTGCAGTTAGTTGTAATGTAGGAACTGATTTGCAGTTAGTTGTTGTTGACTAAGTAACTGCACGAACGAAAGAACTTTCAGTTACTTCGGATGATGAATCACCTAAAACACTAGAAGCTGATTTGAATTGAGATTCTTCATCTCGAATCCGAAGAAATCATCCAGTAGAAAATGTCATTGGAGATGTTAGTGAAAGAAGAAAAACAAGGGAATGAAAAAGGGTTGATTATTAAGAACTTACAGGTTACTTGTTCTACACATCTTCATTCGAGCCAAAGAAAAAGACTGGGTTGGAATTTCTTCAAGAGGAATAGGGACTGTGTGCTTTACATTTTTGAAGTATTTTTTGTGTTGTTTAAAAAAAAAACAGGAAACATAAAAAAATCTTCTTTAGTTCTTTAGTTTTTATATTGCTACTATCGTCTCATCTTTTTAGTAGTTTGCATTATGACTTCTATTTGGCTCCACCGAAGACTCCTAAACTCTCTCATCGGTATAGATCTCTCTCGGGTATCTTTCTTTCTTTCGTGTATATCTCTTAGTGTTTTGAATGGTTGTAATTTGTCTTCTTGGCGTACTTATAACTCTTCCATTACTGTGATTATTCATTTTGATATTGTTTTGTCCCAAGAGGGAGACATCAGATTGTTTATGGTACATGTTCCATTAAGGGGGAGATTTCAAGGTATATGTGTGATTATTCATCTTATTTTCTGGCATTTTTTTAATCCCAAAGCGGAGAAATTTGGATGATTGGATAAATTATGATGTTTTTTAAAACTTGATGTTTGATTAAAGGGGAGTATTTGTCATATGGATTGTGCATTTAATTTATATGTCCAATTATGTTATTTAGGAGGAGTTTCATATTTGTGACAAACAATACCAAAAAGGAGGAGATTGTTAGGATATATGTTATATATCTAAATAATTAGTTTTGGTATTATTGATTAATTGGACATATAAGATATTAATTGGATAAAGACTTGGATTCAAAAGTTATTGGGGATAATATTCTAGTTGAAAAAGAATCTTATCTTGGTTTGAAGTCTATCTTGAGCCTATCTTGGTTTGAAGTCTATCTTGAGTGGAGGTGTGATTTATCATGTTGGTACAGGGGGAATTTTTAGCAGCTAATGTCATATTTTTTGGATTGGTATTTGGAGAATTTTTCGGTGAACTTTGCAGGACTAAAAAGATTGGAGCTTGAGCTTATCAATGTCATTGGCAGGCCTAGAAGACATCTACCTCTCTACGTCCCTCGCTAGTTATCTTGATATAGGCGTTAATTAAGCATTAAGCATCTCTCGTATATATAGTTGAAGTTGTGATTTATGCAGAAGTTTTTGTGACTTGATGGGTAAGTATGCATGGATGGATTGCCTACCCTGAAGAATGTGCTCCATTTCGATGGGTTAAAGCTAATTTGGTAAGTATAAGCTAACTCTGTGATGATGATTTGCTAGTTAAATTTACAAGTGATGAATGCAGTGTGTTAACCAAACAAGGAGAATGCATTGTGAGTGGAAAACAATCAGCCGACAACTACTACATGTTATAAGTCACAACCACCTGTAATTGAACCTTACATAACAGTAACATAGATTTGTGGCATCAAAAGCTTGGGCACGTAAGCTATAAAATTATTAGCAAGTTGAAGATATTGGAAGTTGTAAAGGGACTACCCAAAATGAACAAAGAATATATGTCAATCTGCAGTGCGTGTTAAATGGGTAAGTAGATGAAAGTGCCACACAAAAAGGTTAGACATGTTACCTTATCACAGATACTTGAATTGATTCACATGGATTTGGTTGGTCCAACACAACAAGATAGAATTGATGGAATGAGATATTTTCTAACTTGTGATAACGATTATTCTAGATATACTTGGGTATCTTTTTTGAAAGAAAAATCATATGCTTTTAAGGCTTTTAGAAGCCTATGTATATAGCTTTTGAATATGAAAATATGGTTGTGTTGAGAATTCGATTTGTTAAAACTTGATCTCGGAACTGGATCTCAACCGAAAAACAAAAGCCGGAAATGAAAAACATATCGAAAAGTGAAGCACAAATTGAAGCGAAGGTGCAAAGGCAAAATAGCAGAACGAAATCAAAAAGGGAAAGAAAAGGCAAAACTGGTGGCATGTCAAACCAACAAAAATAAATTCCTACTCTAGAACACTTAAGCGAGTAAAGTGGTAAATAGGGTCGAACCACAGAGACCAGTGAAGTAATTATTTATTTGTGCGAAATCGAAAATAAAATAAAAATAAAAATA
>JANTNU010000002.1:2611315-2624538 GCA_024752395.1 Erythroxylum havanense
CACCCGAGATAATGGTTATTGGGTATTACTCGAATGGGTCTCAAATGGGTCATAGACCCTTTTCCTCTTTCTTCTAATTCCAAGAGACATGTCCTTTGGTCATAGTATATAAGTTGTAAAAACTTATGAAACGAATGATTCTGAACCATTAAGGAATTTGCTAACGGAAGAAGACGAGAGGAAATCAATACGATCATTCAAATCAACATCACGACAAACGATATGGATACGGGTACGCAAAAACGAATCGATCCTATAATTGTTTTACAAGATCCATTCTCCTTAAGATTCACTACTATTTGGGAAGATAATTTTTCTAATACTTGCGATTCCAATTTACTAACAGAGATAACTAATTGAGTGATCTGATTGTCTATGTTTTAAAGCCTTGATCTTATTTTTTGTTGAAATTGTTAAGTATTAGTAACAAGTGTCTTAGTAGTTTCATGTAAAGATATAACTAAATTTGAAGATTGAGATTAAGCATATGTAAGGACTTGAGGTTGTCTATTGAAATTATGAGGTTGATAACTTTGTTGCCCTTTTTGATTTCCATAACTAAAGTTTGGATGATCTCTCCCTCTTGGATTATAATGATTTGAATAAGGGTCACATTTTTGTTGAGATTGAACAAGAAATCTTCCTATTGTGTTAACTTCTTAAAGGGAGTCTTGTTGCAATGTAAGACAAATATCTGTAGGATGTCTAAAGAATGATCATATTTTGCATACTTATGTCGATTGCAACTAACTTATAGTCATTTGATAAACTAGAGCAATTAAACTGAAGTTTTATCAATTAATGGTAGCAAATAAGTTACTTATAAATTTGCATATTTAACTTATAAGAAATAAGAAAACGAAGTTAAAAGTTGTAGCTATCTCAATTATTTAATTTAAGGTCTAGTTTTTTTCACTAAACTTATTGCTATCATTTAATTGATAAAACATGCTATCATACTCAATCAATTAATAGTAAGTTTTATTTTGAATGCTAAGTTTGAATCAATTAAATTAGAAAATTTTTTAGACTTATTATATCTATCTTAATATATTTTGGATTAACTGCTTAAATTGTGAAAATTATTCTTTTTTTCCGATTGTCAATATTACAATTAGATAAGATCTCTCCCTTGAATCAAAGTTAAGTACTCTTGAATTTATCACCTTTATATTCAGTTGCTCTATTTTGATTCCTTATTAAGTTTATTAAATTAGTTAATTAATCATAAACTCCCAATTTATTTTATTAATTGAAATTAAGAAACTAGTACTTAGTTCTCTTGATATTCGACCTAACTTTACGACTGCTACAAGAAGTTGGAGAATTAGAATAAACTTTGAGGGATTCGACAACCCGATCATTTCAACACCAAAAATAGAAAAAAAATGAAAGATTGAGGAAAAAAACTAGAATAAAAAAAAACAAAAAAGAGAATGTTAGAGAAGATGTTAGATGTGTTTTCTTACTCAAAACCTAGTCTACTTCTATCTTAAAAAGATTCCTATCTAAAATAAATCCAAAGCAGGTTTCCTTATTAAACTCCAACTCTTGAATATAATCTAGAATTAAACATGATCTCTCCTTATCCATTGCAGTAATCTGCCCACATTTTTGAACATTTGTGATTTTGACCAATAATGACCCAATTTAATGAAATTTTTACTTGTCATCTCCTAAAACAAAACAAAACAAATATTAATTTTCCTATTTAAACACTAAAATATAACCAAAATAAAAGAGAAGATTTCAATTAGCATAACCGAATAGATGTTACCAAATGCATATAATGAAAATGAATAGATGTTTATAGGAAATTTACTAGGTAGTATTGCTGTCTTGGCCTTATTATTTTCGTGTGAAAATTTTGTGAAGACAACTATGTTTGATTCGAGATTTATTGATGGAATTGATTAGAGTGTAAAATTATTTCATCGTTTGGGAAGGGGTTTAAATAGAATGAAATTTAATAGGATATGATGGAAAAATATGGTTTCATATTATATCTTATTCTATTCTAAATAGTAAAGATAAAAAATCTTCGATTTGAGGGATTTAGAATGGAATATAAAATGAATAAACAACTTTTCATTATATTACATTATAAACCCTTATTCGAAACAATATTTTACCATATTGCATTATGAACTCTTTTATCACTCATAAACAACAATTTTTTAATATTATATTCATTTACATTTTATTTTATTATAAATCATTTCATTCCATTAAAAACTTTATGTCTAATCAAAGATAGCCTTAGAGATTGGATTAGTAGTTATTTAATTTTCATTCACATTTATGGGAGATTTGTTTTTTGGTTTTCTCGTGTTTGGATAAAAGTTGACTTTAGTTTTTCGTTTTTACTTTTATATCAAAATTTGAAGTTATTATTACTTAAATATATAAAAATTAATTATTTAATATTAGTTGTTATATAAATATGAGAATATAATTTATTTATTCTAATTTATTTTATATACAACATAAATTTACACCTTTTTAATTATTTATCTTAAATGCAATATAATACATTTATTTCAATATTTATTGTTGAATAATAAATAAAACATTAAATAAATTAAATTACTTAATCAATTTATAAAAATATTATAATATGAACGAAATAAATAAAATTAATTATACAATTTTGAAAGAAACTAAAATTAAAAAATTATTAACTCAAATAAATAAATTATTTAAAAGCAAAATAATGTATACGATCACAAGTTACAAATAAGACATGCTTTGATTAAATTAAAAATTTTGATCTGACCAAAATATGTTAAACTTTAAAATAATTAATAAATGTTATATTTAAAGTAAAAATATATTTTATACATATAAAGGAGTCATAATTTAATATTTCAGGAACTTAATGTCTTTTTATATAAAATTCACTATTTTTTTTTTTAATTACAAATACTTGTAAAAATAATTACATTTTTATTCGTTCCACCGAATGTCTTCTTACCTAGTTGAACTTTCGACGTTTTCTCGAAACCTTCCTGTAGATATACCTCTTCTTCCCTTATCGTGACAAGCTTTCTGTTCAGACACTGACACCACAAATACTTATGGCTAATGTAAGAAGCCAGCTTTTTCACCTTTCGTCTCCATCATCTTTCCACTCATTCTCAGCATTTTTTTCATAATAAAAACAAAGTAACACTATCACAAGCCAACTCTTTCAGGCTCGGGCTCCATCCACAAACGGGTTGGTTATCAGAGGGGCGAACGAGCCCATGAATCTTCTGTAATTTTTGACCCGGACCCACGTTCTAGTCAAAACCTTTATAACCCATAAGGCCATGGATCATTTACATCGTTTGTTTCAGATGTTTACATTTCATTAGTATCATATACGAAAGAGAACTAGACAGCAGAACCAGAAATGGAGAAGATGGCTGCTTTAAGGTCCAAGCTTGGCTCTCTGTACAGATTTGAAACTGGTTTTGGCGGAGCCTTCCCAGATGAAATATAACGAGAAGAGTGACATATTCGTTAAAGACAGAAGCTTTTTAAGATCCAAAAACTAGAAACCAAGTTTATGAGAAGAATAGGGAAGGTGCCATCAGCAAAATTCTATACTTGAACATCCATCCATGAGGTTTAAGTTTTACCTGCTAGAAATCAGATCAGACTCCAGTAATCAACGAAGGAATTATTTTACGTGTGGAACATTCGTAGTTTTGCATTTAGTTTAAAAAATGAATATATTTTCACCCCAATTCAAAGTTGCTACTAGCTACCAATATTCGCTACTAATTCTTGGGGAAAGCCAATCTTCAGGTGTTAAATTTACTATAAAAGAGGCCATCTTGGGAAGACCTCCGTATTCCATGTTGTAAAAATGCTCCTGGCAAACCTACAATCATTACTGCTCTCTAATTCTGTCCTCCATGAGGCAAAAGCTCCAAAATGGAAATAAACCGTCAAAAATCACCTTCTGCAGGATTAAGGACTATCCAAACCAATTTAACAGGTAGATCCAGCTCATGCTTCCATCAGCGAAGTTTGCAGTTCGGTGTCTTCTAACATTAGCCCTGACTTAAGTATGATACGCCATCAAGTCATGCGCTAGTAACACCAGAGACCCAGGGAACAATTAGAGGTGCATTCGGGTGGGAGTTCCTATATGACTCCGAATATCTGTCTTTAAAGTTCAATTTTGGATTTTCAGCCTGCATTTTAAAGAAAAGAGCATCAGTATTAGATCAAATTTGATTGCCAATGTAAAGTAGATTTATTTCAAAAGGTGAGCTGATCCCTTACATATTTCAGCCAGCATTCCATGTTTTTGTGCTCGTAGATATCTGGTGAATAGCATCCTGTCTCGGATGGACAATAGACCCATACGTTGCACTTCTTTTCACCTGGCTTTGCATTTTTGGCCTGATCTAAGCAAGCTTGACAACAATCTGCTGCACTTTCCTTGGGGTGAGTGAGACCCCATCTGATGGCAGTACCATCATAATCGGTATGAAGTTCAGCATGACATTCGGGTGGAAGCGCCCTGCCTGGTAAAATTTCTTCTTCTGCAAAGAAAGGCCATGTCTCAAGCAATAATAAATAAACCACATGTTATTTTTTCCCTTCCCCATCAGTGGAAACATAAAAAGCTGCACCTTCAATTCAAAGAAGAATAGAATAATACCTAACAGCTTCTTGGAAGGAGACATAAACATATCTTATTGCAGGTTCTGGGTGAGGGAGGTATGTGCATACAAGAAGATTAAATTAATTGGAAATAGATTTCATTACCAGGCTCTTCTTCATCACCCTCAGGCTTATCATCGTGTTCCAGGTGACTGATTTCAGCAGGTATCCAAAGACCAATATTTTCTGACAGCACAGCCCAATCAGATTCCAAGGCTCTGACTAAAATTCCTACAGAAAATCAATCACAAGAGTAACCAGCAAATGTTAAGTCAAAACCGATTTCATATCGATGACTTGTCCTTGACCATCCTAATGAACTGAATAAACTTAACTTGGATGGAGAAGATGCATACCAGCTTGCTCTTGCAAAATAGTTGAGTTCAGTCCATTTGTTCCATTAGTCAACTGCTTAACTTCCAGTAGTTTTTCCTTTCGCCAGCTTTCAACAGCATCTATTGAAAGAGAATACACATAACATCAGCCAATCTGTACAACTGAAACTACACTATCATGGCAACTTGACTGAGATTCATTATTAAAAGAGGACGCTGTGGATGAGACATGACCGTTGGGGAAAAAATGAAACCTAGTTGGTTGTCTGACCCAAAATAATCCTCTGATCAATATAAGCTTTCAAAAACCTGCACACAAAAAGTAACTAAACCCTTTCTGGAATCCTGGCTCTATTAGTAAACAAAATGTCAATTTTAAGGGAAGAATCTACAAAGTAAGAAAGGAGTTATGAAGGTCTATGTGCAAATGAACTTGTGAAGTTATCAACCAGGAAATGCCCATTTTGAATACAAGTGGCGAGAGTCAGAGACAAAATATACACACACGATATCTGTTTGTTGCATCTGCTGTTGAGCATGCTATATGGCTACTCTTAAGAGGCAGGCAACAAAGTATGGGCTTAATTAAATTAAAAAATATACGTTCCAATTACAGGCACTTGACTAAAGTAGTGAAAGCAGTGGCAGTTCAGTATGTGTACCCTGGTATAGATTCCAACTCTTAGGATCATTCTTTATCTCATTCTTGTTCTGTTGTAAGAAACCGAAATTCAAAACTGAACATAGGAATGCTAAAATGAATCCTCTATTGTCATATATGTAAGTTGAATAGAACTTTCAGCGACATAGGAAAAGTTACATGTGTCCACCAATGACCAGACTGCTTTTACTTGCATCTGTAACCTCGTGCAGGTAAAACCAAGCTACTGAACTCCACACAACAAAAGTATGCCTTGAACTAACAGACCTCTGAATCTCTAGATATTGAAATTTCAACTGAGTATAATATTATCTTCTAAGATTAAGGAAGCAGTTTTCTTTCACGAACGGTGGATAATGCTCCTAGTCAGGTACTTAGTTCGACAATGAGGTGCGTAACAAGACCTACAGGACAAGGGAAGAATTGCCAATGAGACCGATTCCAATCAACAAAGGGAAAGAGGCTGGCATGATAGATGGAGGAAGCATCACAAACAAGTGGATGAGAGTCAAGGAGAAAAGGAAACAAAGTGGTACTGATGAAGGCCAAGAAATAGTAGTGACAATTATCATAACATCATCGAGGTCATTACCTAGAAATCAAAATGGTATGGATGTGAAAGATAATCTATGTGCAGACCAAATTAATCTTAATAGGTGAAGATGAGAATAGGAACAGAAAAGCAAGCAAAGATGCTTGCAGGGCTGAGTCACTTGGAGTAGATGCTATCTTAAGAGTGGTTATGAAATTAAGGCCCTGCATCGTTAAAAATGTCATGAAAAAGTTCGGTGCTAATCGATGCCTGGCAAAAAACTGAGAAGTGAAAGCATAAACTTCACATAAAAACGCAAACCAGAATATGGTAACAAGTGAAGATTAGATTTTTAGAAAATCAATGTGATTAAAGACTAACACACCTCGCTGCTCTGAGATACCGGCACTGGAATTCAATCTTCTCAGTCTCAGCAGAATCTCTTCAGTTATTTTATGTTTAACGTCGTGTGGTAATTCAACCATCATTTCTTCTCTGTGAATCTGTTCCTTGAGCTGCTTCATCTTTTTTTTAATTAAAAAAAAAAACAAAACCCTCTTCGTTCAATTAACTCTTGTATGTTTATCTCAGAATCAACAGCAAAAATCAAACTCCAGCAACAAGCGAAATCAAAGACCAAAACTCACCAATTTTACAAGCCTCAAAGGTTCAGCAGCTCTCCGAATCCGAACCGATTCCTCCATCTTCCTAACCTGATCTGGCGTGTACTTTACAACTGCATAGATAAAACAGTAAAATTTATTTTTAAAAAAAACAATTGAAGTGGTTGTAGAAAGTGTGGGTTTGCTCACCGTCATTAAAGCGAGTATTACTGGAGTGAAGGTAAAGAGAAGCGTAAAGAGAGCGAAGAACGTAGAGAGCAACCACAATGTTAATGGAACAAACGATTAGTGTGATTCTCTTGTAGGAGCATCCCCATTTTACTCCTCTCGCCATATTCGCAACCTCGCCTTGTCTCTCCTCCACCGCCTCATTCCACCATGTCTTCGAGCATATGGAAACTGGACCGACTAATTAGATGAACAGATCCCACCAGATACCAGTGCCCTACCCTTTTTCCTCTTCTTCTCCTTCTTCTTCTTCGTCCGATCTCCGATTTGATTAATGTAAGAGAAGAGCAAGGTTCGTGTTTATTACTAATTTAAGCTTAATACGGTAATTTCAGTTAGAAGCAATCGAGTGCTGGCTTTGCCAGTCGGTGGATATTTGTTTGGTCGATTAAGACACAATTAATATAGTACTGAAGTCCCGTCATTGGGTTTTACTGATCGGACCGGAGTCACACTCTATTTCCTTCTTTTTAATTTTTAGGATTTGTGTGCTCAAATTATTATTTAAATTACTTAATTTAAATTTAAATTTTATAGATAATTTATTCTATTACTAATTATTGTATATATTAAGGATAATAATTATGAATTTTTTTCTTCTTGTATTAAAATTTAGAACAAATTAAAGAATTATATTTAAAATTTTAGTTGACCCCAACAAATAAGAATAGTTTTTGAGAGATTTTAAGGACATGTTAGGTACATGAAAAAGAATAAAACAATATTAAAAGAAATTAGAAAAAGACTAAAACTTAAAACATTGACTTTAGTTTATCAGATTTCTTAATTAGAATTTAAATATTATTTAATTGTTAATTATTAATTATTAATTAATTAATATTATGAGTAAAATTAAATTTTAATAAATTCAAATTTAATCTATTAATTTAAAATTATTATGTTTAATAATACTAAAATTATCAAATTTTATTACAATATCGTTTCATTGCACGAAAAGTTAATAAAATAAAATATAATTACTAATAATAAAAAGTAAAGAAACATTAAAATATAAAAGTTGAAATAGTTGGAATACGTTAAAGTTGGGCATTGACGATGCTTATGGCATAGCATGTTGGGACTCGGAATTGTAGTTTATCCGAACCTGAACGAGCTTGTCGACGTCGAGTTACTGCTAGTCCGGGCATTATTGGGGGAGAAAGGGAAAGGAAAGAGAAGGAATTGTGGTGGTATTTACTTGGATGTTGAGTCAAAGATAGATGTTAAGAGCTACGTTGAGCTCTACTCTTCTCTTGGATGGGATTCTCTTGTTTGCCACTCTCAATTCCTAAATTTGTAAGCTTTTCTTTTGTTTACTGTAAACGAATTTTGGGTTACATTGTTTCTGAATCATGTGCTGATTTTGTATCTGGGTCTGGTTTCTGGAAATAGTTTACGATAAGTTCCTGCTCTGGAATGTGATTGTGTATGGCTTGATGAGATTTATCAACTTTTCTGAAGTTTTTTGCTTTTTAAAAAGATTTCGCGAAACTGCACTGAACACAGGGAACTTAAAGAATGTTTCAATAATTTGCATGCATTATTTCTTTTTACTTCAAATTAGAGAAATTCAACCAGTAAATTTATCAAGGAAAGTAGCCTTCATGATTCATCTATGACAATGCTTTCTTAGTTTTTTGCTACTTTCAACCTCTCAATTGGTGATATTCTTGATTCTAGCATCTTTTCCTCTCAGTACCGGGTGCTAATTTTGTGTTAATAAATCTCTAATCTTCCAAGTTTAGTTGACCTTGAAGTGTAAAATATTTGTAATA
Organism: Erythroxylum havanense; assembly: GCA_024752395.1. Classification (NCBI taxonomy): domain Eukaryota; kingdom Viridiplantae; phylum Streptophyta; class Magnoliopsida; order Malpighiales; family Erythroxylaceae; genus Erythroxylum; species Erythroxylum havanense. The sequence continues at coordinate 2,620,129 of JANTNU010000002.1, forward strand.
TGTGCAGATTCTTCCCAGAGAAGGCTGAAGCTTTTGCAATGGAGATTGTCATGGAACTTCTTGACGTTACTTAGAGTACCTTTTGAATGACTTTTCCACACTTCTTGCCATTATATATATACTTATTTATATTATCCAATTGATGAGTGATATAATTAGCGTAATATTTTTATGCAGTATGTACTTACTATTCCCAGGATGCATTTTTCCATTGCTACTGTTTTGGAATGCATCAAGTCATGATACCTTTCCCAAGTTAAGCTGTAGTTCTACTGCTTCGGTTGAAGTTTTTCCAATTCTAATTGCTTTCTCTTTCATTGAATGTGTAGGAGCTGAAGCTCAGGCCTTGCCCTGTAGTCTTTGCATCATTTTCTGGTGGTTCAAAAGCCTGCATGTACAAGGTTCTGCAGGTCTGATTATTGTGACGTTTGCTTATATTCTTGTTGATGACAGTTTCTACCATCTTAAAGAGTAAATTCGGTTGATGTTCTCTTTTGGGCAGATCATTGAAGGAAGCTGCGTGGTAAAACTGAATATGGTAAGTTGGTCTTTCAAGTGATAACAACTTTCCCTTAATTATTTTGTTCCACACCTGCAATGCTACCATGCTTTGTTACCGTTGCTTTTGGATAAAGTATCCTACTCTTTATGGAGTGACTGGTTGTCATATAAATATCATTTACTCTTCAAATGCTTGGTTCAATGCGTTGTTTCAATTGTTTTCTCCAGTGTTATGTCTTGCACTCTCTACAGTCTGCTTAGTATCTGATTACTTGTTTGTCTGACTAATTCTTATAACTGTTAATGTAAAGGATGACTGCAAGCTGTTAAGTGATTGTATAGCAGGTCGTATCTTTGATTTTAGCCCGGTAGATTTTACTGGTGATTTGAGTACACGATTTGCTGTTCACCTGTCTGTTCCCCGAATGTCCAATCCACCAAGAATGTTATCGTGGATTGCTAATGGCATTGATCGTGGTCTTGATGCTGTATTCTTCAATAAAATTGAATCACATCGTGTTGAATATTGGCAGACTCTACACTCCTCTGTTGTGGGTGTATCATATCTTAAATGTTGGGGTGTTAGTCGTATTGTTGTTCTCCCCACTTTAACTTTGTAGAGCACAAGGGCTCCATATCTGATTATGTGCTCAGATAATGATGAACTTGCTTCTTATCAAGTAATCAGCAATTTCGCCCAAAGATTGTTTGAAATTGGAGAAGATGTGAAAGTACTGACAATGAAAGGGTCTCCCAGTGTAGGTATGTCTCAACAGTTGGGCATATTGCATTGCAGACTTCTTCGTGCAGCTGTTAGCCTTCCACTATGTTTTGACTTATTCATGGTATTTAGCCTTCCACTATGTTTTGACTTATTCCTGGTATCCTATTGTAATTCGATTTTGGTTAGGTCATTATCGCCTTTTTCCGAACCACTACCGTGCTGCTGTGGTTGAGCTCTTTGGTAAGGCAACTGTAGTCTATTCACAGAGAACTCAACAACTTGAAGGGGAGAGGACAGGTTTGGAGCACTGGCATATCGAGATATCTGAATTCGGTAACCTGGGAAAAGCAGTTTGCAGTACAAACCTGTTGAGAATATAGAAATAAATTGTTATTTCTGTTATTTTGACAATGATTATTTTTGCCGTTTAGCTAAAGTTTGTTAGACCCTTACCTTATATCTTGGTTGGGTTGATTTCTGCAAACAAAGATTAATGAAAAACATCATTTTTCTCTCTTTTTTCTCCTAGTGTATTGATTTTAACAGGGTATCAGAGCGTGGATGACAACTTCGTTCTTCTTCTGGTCATCGTTAGTTCACGTTTTCTTTTGTGTTTTTTCTTCCCTCTTTCATGATGGCTTTTTCTCAAACACCCGGTGCGTTGGATTTTAATCATCCCCTATACTTGCATCCCTCGGATACACCAGGCGCCCTACTCGTTTCTCATCAACTTCTGGGTATTGAAAACTAAAGCATTTGGAGCCACTCCATGCGCGTCTCCCTTTTGGCCAAAAACAAACTAGGATTTGTCGATGGGTCTTGTAAGAAATCCAAGCTTCCTCTTGAATTTCACTCTCATTGGGATCCTTGTAACGCGATAGTTCTCTTATGGATTTTAAACATCGTCTGCAAAGATCCTTTGTTGGCATCGTCTTTGCTTCCAATGCTTCACTTGTTTGGTAAGATCTTAAGGAGCAATTTAACAAAGTCAACAGATCTCGTATATATTATCTTCATCAAACAATTTCTACACATCTTCAAGGTACCACTTCCATCTCTGTCTATTTCACGAAGCTCCGTCTTCTATGGGATGAGTAGGATGCGTTGGTTCCCATCTTTACGTATGACTGTGACACTTCTCGGAAGACCTTCGACCATCTTCTTCAACATCTATTTCAGCTGTTAATGGGTCTGAACAATTCCTACTCAAATGTTCGAAGTCAGATATTACTCATGTCACCTCTTTCCTCCGTCAATCAGGCATACTCGATGTTGGTTCAAGACGAGTCTCAACGTAATCTTTCTTCAACAATGTTGTCTGCTGCTGAGCCCACTGCTCTTTATTCTTCCTCTCAGAGTAATCCAAAACCACGCTTCAATGGTTACTGTGATTATTGCCATGTCAAGAGACACAAACGTGCTAATTGTTATCAATTAATTGGATTTCCACCTGATTTTAAATTTACAAAAAAGAAACCTGCTATTAACAATGTTGTCTCCTCTGATAAGTTACCAGATACAGAGATAGCTACTATCGAGCCTCCTTCTGCATCTGTTCTTATGACTGAACAATATCAACAACTTCAACTGTTACATAAAGAATCGTCCACTTCTGCTTCAATAAACATGGCAGGTATTGTTTCTGCTTCTAATTCCACTAAATTGGGGTGGATCCTTGACACAGGAGCCACTAATCATATGACATTTGATTTCGATTGTTTGGATTCTCCTATTGCCACTGCTTCTAACAATTCTTATGTTCAATAGCCTAATGGGAAATCCACCTATGTCACTCATATAGGAACTCATAGACTGACACCAATTCAAACCCTCACAAATGTCTTATACATACCAGATTTTCACTATAACTTGATTTCTATTTCAAAGCTTACCAAGGATTTAAATTGTTCAGTGTCCTTTTACCCTACATTTTGTCTTTTTCAGGACCTTTGCGATGGAAGGATGATGGGGATTGGCAAAGAACATGGGGGCTTATACTTCTTCACACCATCCAAGTTACCTTCAGACATAAGTTTACTATCTGTTAAGCCTTCCGAACCTTCGTCCATTCAATTTGTTTCTTCTTTTATGACTTTACATAGTGATCCTCAAGTATGGCATGCCAGACTTGGCCACACTTCTGTATTGAAACTGAAAAAAATCAATAAATTGAAGTTTATTTTCAATGCGAAACATGATCTGTCTTTTTGCTCTATATGTCCATTGGCTAAGCAAACCCGATTACCTTTTTCTAAAAGTCACACTAGAGCTTCTTCAGCTTTTGTCTTGATTCACATTGATTTATGGGGACCTTATCGAGTGTCAACTCATATTGGCCATAGATTTTTCCTTACCATTGTGGATGACTTTACAAGAATGACCTGGATCTATTTACTCAAAAGCAAACATGAAACTTCCACTACATTGAAATCTTTCTTTACCTTAGTTCAAACTCAGTTTGCTGCCACCATTAAGACTGTTAGGAGTGACAATGGTAGTGAATTCTTCAACTTTGAATGTAATTCTCTTTTTACTTCCCTTGGTATCATGCACCAAAGTTCCTGTATAGATATTTCACAACAAAATGGAGTTGCAGAACGTAAACATTGACACTTACTTGAAACTGCAAGATTTAGCAGGTTGTTATATCATCAATAGGTTACCTTCTTTTGTTTTATCATGAAAATCTCCTTATAAAGTACTCCATAAAAAAACCACTGCACCTAAATCATCTCAGACTTTTTGGTTGCCTCTGCTATGCTACTGTCCCACATTATCATTGTAACATCCCGTTATCGATGTGAAGGGCATATTGGTAATTCGGATGGAATAGGATTGAGTGCATGCATATTTTGATTTGCACATGCATCATAGCCTCTATATAATTGATAAATGCTTATTGATTGCATAAGCATATGTATGTATATGCATGTATGACATTCTCCCAGCTTGATTGTGTAAATTGAAAAATTAGGTGAAAATTGTACAGATTAGGTTTTAATAATAAAATCGGAGTGAAAATCGAATTTAGGGATTTGAGAAATGAAATTGGAGTATAGGATTATGTATTTCATAATTTTGAAGATTTATAGGAATTTTTAGAGTAACAGGTCCGGACCGAAAAAATGGCTTAGTGACTGATAAATTGAATTCCGGTTCCGAGATTGATTGGTAATTGGCATGAG
>JANTNU010000002.1:2636053-2647213 GCA_024752395.1 Erythroxylum havanense
AATCCGTCAAATTTTAAAAATTATTAAAATAACTTAAATTAAAAATTAAAAATAACTTATTTATAATTTTTTTAATTGATAAAAATACTGTATATAAATTTTATAATTAATTGTACCTTTAAATCTTAAACATTTTAGATTTAATTTTTATTATAATTTTAAAAATATTTTGAAAAACAAATGATCAATTTAATAATGGCAAACAAAATTGTATTTTCTTTGTCTATTTATTGACTGAGTCCATCCGATTCTCAACCGGCGTTGTGATTGTTTGACATCGGAGACGACGGCGTTTTTGGTCGTCCCAAATGGGTTTTATATCCTAAAACGGTCAAATTAGAGCCGCCAAAACGTTACTGCGATGCATTTTTGCCACGTCAACGTATAAAAATAACTAACCAAGAGATTAAATAAAAGAAACAGAAAGAAGAGGCCTTGGATGGAGTGGGAGAAAAGAGCTCGCTCCATTTTGCGCCTCTTCTTCTTCTTCTTCTTCTTCTTCGTAGTACTTATTAATTGATTGATTGATATTATATTAATTTATTTATAGTAATCAAAATTTGCTTTTAACCTCTCTCTCTCTCTCTACAATGGAATTTTCCCAGCTCGCCGGGATCCGAGTTTCTCCATCGCAGCAACGACCAGTTGTTTCTCTTCGCGCGTAAAATCTCTCGTCGGCTTCCTACAAGTTCCCTCGCCTCCACCGTAATCTCGCTTTCCTTCCGTACTTCTATTCATTCTGTTTCCTTTATTTTCTTTACGTTCTCCAAATTGTTTTTGTGGAGATCTGTCATTTCTTGGAAGTTTCAACGGTTTTGTTTGTGAGATGTTTTCCACATTGATCTCGGAATCTGATTTTGTTTCCTTATGTGCCGTTACTCATTTGCCGGTTTTCCCTTGCGCTAAGTCATCTCTCTCTCTTAAATGTTAGATCGTCGGAATTTGTTTTAGTGTTGGTCCTCATTTTATACATATTGTATTTAATGTAGTTGCTTTACGTGGGGATCTCCGTGATTCTGTGCTTGTTACGGTCGAATAGGATTTCGAGCATTTTTTGGTAATTCATTCCCATTAATTTCGTTGAATGTGAAATATCTCATGTGTTATTTATTTAATTATGTTATAGATTGGTTATTTGTCTCTGATTATATGAAGAATTGAAGGTGGTTGTGTGAATCGTCTAAGGAAGGAGCAGTGAGTAGGTGGCGAAATTTTTGAAGACGTGATCAGTGATGTCTACGAGGGACCATCAATCTGTACCGCTTGCAGTGCTGTTAAAGCGAGAGTTGGCAAATGAGAAAGTAGAGAAGCCAGAGATTTTACACGGTCAGGCCAACCAGAGCAAGAAAGGAGAGGACTTCACACTTGTTAAAACCGAATGCCAAAGGGTTGCTGGTGATGGGGTCACCACTTATTCTGTTTTTGGGGTAAATCTCGTTCTCTGATCGGCTTATCATGGAATTGCAAATTTTCTTGTTAGCGATCAGATTCAATGAGTTAGTCGAAACATTCTTTAATGTTAGATATCTGATCGATTCATATTTACAACCCATTTCCGGTCACCTAGTCAAGTTTCTTAGAAGTTGGAGACAAATTTCTTATTCTATTGAATAAGTCATCAATCTGTATGCTTTTTTCCTCAAGACTGATGGCTGGTAATGTTTTTCAGTTGTTTGATGGACATAATGGATCCGCAGCTGCAATATACACTAAAGAGAACCTCTTAAATAATGTGACAGCTGCCATTCCTCCTGACCTAAACAGAGATGAGTGGTTGGCAGCACTTCCAAGGGCGTTGGTTGCTGGGTTTGTCAAAACAGATAAAGACTTTCAATCAAAAGGTTAAAGCCTTTTTCAGGCAATTGCATATGACTTTTTTTAGATAAAGTCATCCTCATTTTAAGACGTTTGCCTGTAAACAAGGAGATAAAACTTTGCCATTAAATTTCACATTCCCATTTGTAAATTGATGATTATAAATGCTCTTTCAATTCACTAAATATACTCTGTTTTGTCTCCCTTCCAGCGCAACGATCAGGAACAACTGTGACCTTTGTGATAATAGAAGGATGGGTGGTAACAGTTGCATCTGTTGGTGATTCCCGCTGCATTCTTGAATCTGCTGAAGGTGATATATATTACTTGTCAGCAGATCACAGACTTGACTGTAATGAAGAGGAGTAAGTCAAATATGATAAGTTTCTAGTCATTATCAATGGTATTCACAATTCAGTTTTCAACTTTTCATCAAGGTTTTGTCTTTTGTGCTGTATTTAGGGAGGCGCGTGTTACTTCCAGTGGAGGGGAGGTTGCACGGCTATACACTGGTGGTGGGGCAGAGGTATTGTCACTTTTTTTTCACAATCATTCTCATTCTCTAAAAGGTTTTGTGTGCTACTTGCAAAAAGATTCTTTCTTAGGCTCATGGCATGATATTCTACCAGAACACAAGTATAATTTAAGTAGACAACCTTTTATTATCCGTAGTGAGACTTCTTGCAATAGTTCTGAATTGTTTCAAATAACAAAGAAAAAAGAATTCTACATAATTCTTAATTGATGTTTTCAAACTGTCATATAATAATACAATGAATTTATCTTGAACCGACTATATCAACCTGCCATATGAAGATAATGTTTCGTTCTACTTATACTGTTAAATAATCTTATTCTATCAAGCTAATGATGCATTTCTAAATATTTTTAATTATTTTTTAGGTTGGTCCTAAGAGGTTTTGGCCTGGTGGATTGTGTATTTCACGATCTATTGGAGATGTTGATGTTGGAGAAATTATTGTTCCTGTTCCTTATGTGAAGCAAATTAAGGTTGGTTTTTGGAGATGTTGCATATACAGTTTGCATTACATTCGTGTCTGCTGAGTGTTAAGGTTATCTAAGTCATGGTTGATGATTTGGACTTATTCCCCTTACTCTCATGAATGTATGCTTATATGCAGTTGTCAACTGCGGGTGGTAGGCTTGTCATTGCAAGCGATGGTGTTTGGGATTCCATATCTTCAGATATGGCACTTGATTGTTGTCGTGGGATTCCAGCAGAAGCTGCAGCCACACAAATTGTAAAAGTATGATAGTTATAGCACTCTGATCTATTTTTGTTAATACTTGAGACTTTTCAGTTGTTCTGAACCCGTAATTTTCATGTGGCCCCTCAAGTTTTTGTAGCTGAGAGGATGTAACAACGACATATTATATGCTCATATTTATGTTCTTAAACATCCTCATTGTACCTATGTTACATTTTGCAGGAAGCCGTACAGCTGAAGGGGCTTAGAGACGATACAACCTGCATTGTAGTTGATATGCTACCACAAGAGAAGCCACCTGCTTCTTTGCCACCACCAAAGAAGCATGTTAAAGGAGTGTTAAAGTCCATGTTTCGCAAGAAAGCTTCTGAATCATCTTCTCAAAGTGAGAAAGAGTATGCCAAACCAGATGTTGTGGAAGAATTATTTGAAGAAGGATCTGCTATACTTTCAGAAAGGTTTATGCTGTGATGATGTTCACTGTTGGCCTTTTTCTTCCTTCAGTTGCTAGATTGAACTTTGTGTGGCAAAAGAGTGCTTCGTTTGCATCTTGCTAGTTTCTTTTTTCTCTGTGTCCTGGTGTATGCTATATATTAGGATCAGATATCTGACTACAACTAACTTTTATTGTATTAACACGAAGTATGTTTTGTTGGACGCAGGTTAGATACTAAATACCCACTATGCAACATGTTTAAGTTGTTCATGTGCGCAGTCTGTCAAGTAGAGATAAAACCTGAAGAAGGAATTTCAATACATGCGGGTTCATCTAATTCGAGAAAATTGCGTCCCTGGGATGGCCCTTTCCTTTGCTTAAGTTGCCAAGAGAAAAGAGAAGCCATGGAAGGCAAAAGATCATCAGGAGGTACATTATTCTTTTTCTTTTTTTCTGCATTAACGCTTACAAAGTTGCCTTTCTTGAATGATTGATCCTTTAGTTGATTCTTGTTCTATTTTAACAGATAAGCATAGCAGTGAAAGTGAATAGCATCAGGGACTGATATTCCTTGGAAATAGATGGAAAGATGGAACTTCCTTACATACAGTTTTACTTCCTTGATTGTTCAAGAGGGAATTGCACATGACGATCCATTTGTGTCTATTCTCATAGCATGCATTTGGATCCCGTATTAGGTGTTCCCTTCTCTAAGTGTGAAGATCCGAATTAAAGCTACTAGCATTGTAGAATCAGTTTCTAACTTGAAGGCTAATAGCCAGTTGTGTTTGTTTCCCGTAAAGATTTGGTGGACTCGGATAAGCTCCCAATGCTGATCAAAACACCAGGAGTTGGCAACTTTTTCAGATTGTATCGTCCCTCCATGTTCACAGAGCTAACATCAAATGCCTCGGTGAATTCATTTGTGATTTCTATAGAGAATTTTTTTTTCTTCCCTTTTATATTACAGTTCGTGCTTAATTAGGGGAAACCCGAGTAATCATCCTTCTGAGTGAATTTGTTTATGTAAAAAACCGAACCTTTGTCGAATAGGTCATCAAACATTTCATTTCATAACATTATCCATATTCTTTGTTAATCATTCAGTCTCTTCAGACCGGCTTGCTAAGATAATTCTTCTCTTTATTTCCAAATTTCATTTTGTGACTGGATCATGAAGACTCCATCCAGAGAGTGGCATTTGTTCACTTCTCACCAAAGCGTTAAGTTGTTATTCTTTTTGCTTACGATACGTCCTGTCATATGGGCCGGATGTTCCTAATTGTGGGGAACATCCATTGCGAGACAAATGTGTACATTGCCTGGCTGACTGTAGCTTCACACTGTAGTCAAACAACATGGGAACTTGCTATTTACTTAATACAGACTTGTGTTGTATGCTTCTCTTTGTTTTGTGTAACCCTTCTTTTGTCGATTAATCGCTACCATACCATGCGCTATCTCCACCACTTTTATGGATAGAACATCTCAACTATGCTTCCTCTTATTCAATGCACCTGAAAGAACATACAATCTTTGGCCAATTCATTCTTTTTCTGTAAGTAATATTATCTATCTCAGAGAATGTTTTCTTTTAAACCTATTCAAACTCTGCATTTTAAGGAAAGTTTTATTGAGATATTATTGTTATTATTGTCAGTGTAACCGTGTTATAGTTGTTATTGTCTTGCAATTCTGGCGTTTGGAGTGTTGTGGACCCTTGGGATTTAGGAGGTGGTGATTCTGCAGGTCCAAAAGGTTGTAATGATGATAAACATTAGACCCTCTAAGCTTTTTGAGATAATAATAAACTTATCACGTGTGAGGTGGTGGGGTTTTGGCTTGTGTTACGGTTGTTTTCTGGTTGGCCTTCCTTTTCGGTATCCTAAGACTGGCAATGTGCCAATGTCTGCGTTGAGAATATAAAAGGAGTGGACAGAGGCAAAAGCAGAAAAAGGGAAAGTATTTGTACTAAAAAGATATTTTTCTTTTTTTTTTTGGATCAATAGTAAAACTTAGAATTGAATTACAGGATTATGGAGCGGCGGTGTTGTGAAGATTAAAATAATGGCTCCATGATTGAGATGTTGACCTTTTGACACAAACGAACAAAACTCCCCGTAATGGGAAATGGACCGCTTTGTACACACGTGTGCATGTATGTGTGGGGCATTCATCCACTTTACCTAACGCCGGTGAATCTGAAACCCATTTGGCCCTCTTTCTTTATTCTTCAAACTACCTAAGCTTTATTATCTGAAAAAGAAAAACCTATACGAATTTTCCCTTTACAAGTTTTTATTCAATTAAGTTAATTTTTGACAGTTTTAATATACGAGTTATAAATCTAATTTATATTATATTATGATCGGATAATTTAAACTTATCAAAATTAATACAATTTTAAAAATAACCATTTAAATATAAAGTTTTTACATTAATGTTTTATAAAAAAATTAAACAAGTCCCTGTTATTATTCCTATAATCATTTTAAAGATTCAGTAAGTACTATTTTTATGATATTAAAGTGTAACGAGTAAATTTTAATAACATGAAAATTTATTTAGATTTTTATAAAATATTAAATTGCAAATCACGTATTCAATCTTATCTGTATAAATTAGGAACAATTGCATCATAATTGGTGGGGTTGGGGATTTTTCTATGTGAACAAGTCTTGTCACTGCAAAATTAGTCAAGTTGTTAGAAAATCTTTTTTTTTTCTTCCTGAAATTCAAATCTAATATTATAAGTTTAATTTTCCTATAATTAATTTTCCCATAAATGGAATGTTTTTCATCTAAACATTTTATAAGGATACGTTCAATCTTATAAATTAATGATTAGTAACCCACGCCCATTTATTATTATGAACGTTTCTAAACTTGATAACATCTCTTAAACTATATATAGTAAGTAGGATTAAGTCAAAATGACAAGAAAAAAAATGAAGAGCTTAGTTATATCCATTCTGCTCTTAGTGTTCCTGTTCGGCTTCTCCGGTAGAAAATTGCTTTCTTATCTTCTCTTCTTCTTCTTCTTTTGCTCCTTGTTAAGTGATCATTCATTACAATAACTTAAGCTGTTGTGTGAAATCAACTCAATTGATTTTATATATTATCTAATACTCCCTCAAATCATGCTGTTTTGTTTAAATTCTGGAAAACAGATATTATCAAGACAACAAGCGGTCAAAATTGCGATTCTCGGGTGTATCACATGCCGCACTGCACCGAACCTGAATGTGCTAAACTGTGCAAAGCGTATTGTGGTTCGAAAAGAGTGAGCCTTTGCGTAGCTGCAAGTTCATGCTGGTGCAATGGTAAGAATGTTTTTCTTTTTATTTCGAGAGTTTGGATTGGGTGTGACGATGACGATGACGATGACGATAAATTTTGATTGTGAAAATGCAGGTCCAAAGACAGCTGATGCTCCAAAACAGTGGCAGCAATTAGGAAATGATGTGAAGATATAACAATTTGGAAGCTGGGGTGATTCTCATTCCATTGGGAATTTGTATTTGAACCCAACTATTTATGAAATTTTATTTCAATAAAATATTAATTCCATTAATTTCCGAAGGCTATGGTCCCTTACATGTTTCATGATTGCGTCAATTTTCAAGGGATATCATAACATCAACCAATAAATTTATATTATAAGTACCAGTAATTTTCATCAAAAAATGTAACTTTCTATTAATAAATAAATATGTAAAGCACAGTTATATATAGTTTTTGGAATTTGACATTTTCCATTATAATCTTCATGTTTTAAAAATGATTTTGCACTGAAAATTTACAACGATCCTTTCCTTGGATTCTAACAAGACATAGCAACATCCTTAAAACAACGGTTGATCTCCAAGTCTATTAGTACTAGACATTATCTTTATTAACATAGTAACTAGAGTAAGTATGGCTGGAATGGAATTGTATATTGAAAAGATTCCTCTTGAAAATTGAAATGTGGTGCATATTTTCTCGAGAAAGTGTTGGCTTCGGCAATTCAATCTAAAGTTTTCCAGGAAAGTTTGGATCTTTGCGATTCCCATTCCCAAAATCTGCACTGCGGTAGCTGTTAGATTTGATAAGGACCCACCAACCTTCAGACAATGCTAAACCTATCGTCTCACTCTCATCCGAAGAGTTGCTAAGATCACCACTCACCACACCCTTTTTTTTTGTTTTTTGTACGTGAAGAATAATGCAAGAAAGATAAAATGAGTTATGGGGTTGCAGTTTTTTTTTGGTTCAAAAAGCGTTTTTATGCACAATAAACTAAAACAGAGCACCTCTCTCTCCATTTTCCAATTCCTTCCAAAAGCTCTTTTGGCAACATGTGTTAGGTCTCAGGAAAAAAGTTTCAAGAAGAAAAAGATAAGGAGTGAAACGAGTTGCTCATACTGAATCAGAGATCTTATCGGTATGGAAATTCAGCAGTATCCAAGCAGCAGAGGAAAAGTTCCTGAAGAGAAGGACCTTAAAGCTAAGCAACAGGTAAAGAAGGACCTTAAAGCTAAGCAACAGGTAACTACTGCAACAACAACAACAACAGCCGCCTCTGCTTCTCCTCCATCAGCATCTTCCTCTCCTTCTCATGAATTCTCCTTCACAATATCTCTTCACTCTTCTTCAACACCAGTTCCTGATAAGTCCAGAAACCAACCAGCATTTGCCATTGATTTGTCCCCAGCCGATGACATTTTCTTTCACGGTCATTTGCTTCCTCTCCACCTCCTCTCTCAGCTTCCTGCTTCTCCTCGCTCATCGACCAATTCAATCGACAGCTTCACACTTCCCATCAGGGATTTGTTGGATGATCCAAAACCTATAAGAAGGAATAGCAACCATGTTGTTGATAGTAACCAAACCAGTGTCCAGAGCAACAACGTTGAAGTAAAGGGAAAAAGCAAGGCAAAGTCTTTCTCTTTATTTGGGTGGCGAAAAGGGTGTGAAGGTAGAGACGGTGAAGATAAAGAGAAGCACAAGAAAAAGCTGAAATTCGATGTGACGCGCGTACTCAAAAGGTACGTGAGGATGATGAGGCCTCTGTTGTTCTTTAGAGGAAGGAGAGACAATCGTCAATCCCACCACAGACAACCTTATTCGTTTTCAGGTAATTTGAACATGAGAAACAAGCACGAGTTGCGAGGAAGGAGAGGTGAGTTCTCTGCTCCTGCGTCCATGAGGACATCTCCGACAAATAGTGGTCTTCTTCTTGCAACTACAACGTTTCCTCCACCAAGTGACAGTACCATGGAGGAGTTGCAGGCTGCGATTCAAGCTGCAATCGCTCATTGCAAGAACTCCATTACTGCCTCGGAGGAGAAGATCAAATTCTAATATCAAATACATCCCAATTTTTTCCTGTTGAACTTTTCCTATTATATCGTTGTTGTATACCTGTGTACAAAGTGGTGTTTATATACAAGTGAAATGAGTTCGAAGTCACGATGGTTACAGAGGATTAAAGAACTTTTCGGCTTTTATTTTGTTTTTCTCATCGGATTTCTATTCTACTTCTTGACACCCTCCAGAGGCTGAATGTTCATGGGGGTGACTCCATTTTCCTGAAGAATCGGGATTTGTCCTGTGCTTTTGTGTTAGGAAATCACCATGGTTTTTCCTGAATTTGCTAAAATCAGACCAGACCAATCATAGCTCACGGACTGATTGATTGATATTTTCCTATTCAATCTCCGTTATGATGTCTGTCTCAAGATTAAATCTTTTTGAGTGGGGTTAAACCGCCATGTACAGGAAGTATACTATAGACAAATTAGACATTATTTGATTAGGATATTGCAGAAAAGCAAATCAGCATTCTAAAACAAAAGGAAAAAGCTGAAATGGTCCCCTGCCATTATGATTATGACTGGCTTTTAACAAATTATTGTTAGTGTAATTCCTGATTACATGCATTTGTTTTGCATGAATCATACCCGGAAAACTCTGTGAAGTAGAAATCTAACAAACTTGCATTGAAACTGTAAGACAATCTCAGACTAGGAGGAAGTTCTGTAAGTGGATGGAGTCAATGAATAAAGAAAGAAAAGCTGACAAGAGAGTGATAAAGTCTACAGAGCTACAGAAAAAAGTCGAAGAATCAGAAATCAGAGTGGTGGGTGACAAATTGAAAAGAATGGTATCACAGAGAGGGGCTCAAAGGGGGTGTGTGTGGGTCAGTTGAGATGATAGCTTCTGAATTCAGCGACATTAAGTAGCAAGTACAACAATAATAACAATTAATAACAATGTGGAAGGTAGATGGTCCACGAAAGATGGTATAGTTACGAGGATGATGAAGATACGTTGGATGGATGTCTACCTTTGACAACTTCTCACAAATGACGAGCATCTTTAATGATTTGCTGTATCTATCATCATCATCATCATCCCAGTAAATTCCACTTGCATGAAGGTGTTGTATCTGCCATGCCTTTTTTACTTTGCATGACCATAGAATCATGTAAACAGGCGAAACTGAAAAGGGCAAAAGCAACAGCACACGTGCGAACAATAGCTAATTGGGTTGTTGGATTCTACTGTAGACTGGAGGAGTACAACTATACAAGATGTTTGTTGAAATGCCAAAGAAAACCTCAAGAAAAAGAGCAAATGGCTGCTGGGCTCGAGGAGGAACACTGATGATTGGGATCTACTCAACAATCATTAATTAATCCCCACGAACCTTAATGTCTACTTCCCGGCCGTAATTAAAGATTGTATCTTTACCTAAAGAGAAGAGCAAAAAGAAGTGCAGTTGGGTTGGACCACCAAGTTATAGACTCTTTCAACATTATCTACGTGATGTTCAAGTCAATTCTCAAGCATTTTCTTCCTCCCCTCCTTTCAATATTGCAGCTTGGACCGTTGAACTCGAAGACAATTAGCTTTTGAAAAATGAAAAAGTAAATAGTGCGAAGTGGGGAATTGAAAACGTCTTGAAACCTGGCAAATTTGGGCTAACACTCGTAAACAAATCTAGTCAGAAAGCAAGCCCATATTTCAGAACCAGTTTAGGGCTGCATTGCGTTTAAGAAGGATGAACAGTATTCCATAGGACGGAAGCAACTGCTGGAACAAATAGTCTTTATCATTTTTTTTTAACTATGATAGGAAGTAAAGCTGTAAAGGATACGGAAATTACTTCTTTACTAGTATGACTGTATTCTATGTCTCTTCAAAATTTTCATATTAGTGAGATTTATACGAAATTGTAGGTTTTGATTAGTATACGTAAAGCTTGTTTCAGGTTAAAATGAACAACCAAAAAAGATTATTGGGAAAGTGATGCTAAAGCAAGTAACGTATAGATTATATGGAACTGTCAATTTGTTCTAGTACTGAACTGCTGTTGCAGGTCGCGCATTTACTTATCCTCTTAGATACTTTCAATCTAGTTACCAAAAGAAAATGGAAGATGCATTCGATGTAAATCCATGTTTCTGACTGGACTATCACACATGAAAATTCCATCTTTTGTTGTTTGATTCGAACCAGTCAAAGGTCAGCATTCAAATGTTCCCTTCTGCAGGCTCTGAATTATATGTATATTTTCAACGGAGACTCAGAAATCAGAATCACCATCCATGATCCGTTTGATTCCACTTTGGAGCTCTTTGATTCCACTTTGAAGCTCTTAAGTTTCGATTTAGTCAAAAACTTGCCAGCGAA
>JANTNU010000002.1:2647688-2658457 GCA_024752395.1 Erythroxylum havanense
TTAGCTGTGCCATGGCATGTTGATCAGAAGTTCATAATCTAAAGATCTTGACATCACTAAAAAGTGTACGTAAAACCATAAATTATCGAACTCTTTGGATCAACCTACACATCGCTCCACCTTCCCTGATACATGTTAGCCTTCATTCCATAGTAGAATTTCGAGTCCCATTAGAATTAGACAGAGAAAGAGCGCAAAAAGTCTGAAAATTTCGGTATCTTGACTCTTGCAACCCCTCAGGCAATACTCAATTGATCCATTTGCACTTGGGAATTTACTTGAAAGCAAACCAAACCTAAAGAAACACGGACTAACAACGAACGGCTCCGAGAAGCGGCGTTTTCAGGCAGGAACATGGCACCTGTTGCGTTACGTTGAATGACAGGATCTAGTGGACACGCAGTTTTGTCCGACCACGTGTACTCTCATAAAGGTGTCCATAAATGGAAACCTGGGACCTGTGGTCCCCACTTCAGTGAAAACTGGACCTCCTGAGTCCTCAACGACCTCGTGCCTACGTGTCACGAACGATCTATCTTTCTTCACATTTCCAAATAAAACACCCTGAATTTGCCTCAAGAGCCTTCTCCTTTGAATCTGTTGGAGATCGTGAACCTGGTGAGTTTCAACCCAAAATCTGTTCTTTTGTTTCTTTTACGTTTCCATGTCTGTTTCAGCTTTGGTTTATGTCATGTAAGTGATATAATTTAAAGACTTTTATGCCTTTTAAATGCTGGCATTTTAATGATATTAGTTTGGCACATTTGATTAATTAAGAAAGAACATGCCTTTATTGCACCAACTGCTCTTCTTTCTCCTGTTTGTATAGCTATCCTATCTTGGTTGCAGTTATAAACGTGTGCTTGTGTGGGTTGGGGTGAGTTATTGACCTGGTTTTGATCTGTGATTGATGCCATCTTCTCTGTTTCTTAATTTGAGCTGTTGGGTGTTGAACGCATGATGAGCTTTTTTGGTCTCATTAATGTCTGTTGATTCTTTCGTGTTATAAAGATTGATGCTTGGAGTTGTTATCATTTCAATTATCAAATTTTGATTCAAATTTTTGGGTTCTGATAGAGAATTTGAAGACGCAAAGGCTCCTAACCGAGTGGGATTCACAGGTTTGAGGTTCTTGAATTGGGGAACCTCACAATCTTGTGGGGTTCATCTCCTCAGGGTCTCGTGTTATGACGAAATTTTGATATTTATGTCCACTTGAGCATAGAATATAAGGGTCACAAGATGTATGCTGTGGGGAGGTTAGGCAGCTATATTTCTGGGGGCTTGTATACTGTCTCCGGCCCTTTTCATGTTTTTGGTGGAGCTGTAGATATCATTGTCGTTGAGCAGCCAGATGGAAGCTTCAAATCCTCTCCTTGGTATGTCCGGTTTGGAAAGTTTCAGGGAGTTTTGAAGGCGAAAGAAAAGATTGTAAACATTGGTGTTAATGGAGTCGAGGCGAATTTCCACATGCATCTTGATCAAAGAGGACAAGCCTACTTCCTCAAAGAGGTCGAACGGGAAGAAGACTCTGTGTTGTCTTCTTCATCTTCTAGCGATGAGATGGATGCACAATTTGAGGGAAACAGGATTGTGAAGTCAAAAAGTTGTGATTTTGATGCTACCACGTCAAAAGCAGATGACAAGATTGATGAAAGTAGTGCAACAATTGTGGCTAGAGCAAACAGCCACAAGTCAAGGATAGTAGGGCTTGTTTATCGACAGAGGTCTTTGAGGGACGGTAATTATCAAGGGGTAAAAAATGGTTCTCCTGTGGCACGAATAAATTCATTGGAGCGTGCTGAGATTGCAGCCGACCTTCTCGAGGTGCAGTGGTCTACTAATCTTGCCACTTCTAAGCCCAGGAAAGATGACACGCTCCTTTTTTCTGGTTCTGAAAACTTGCAAGGAAAGGGGGATGAAAAAACACAACCTGATGATGTACAAATGAGTCAGGTGGGACCATCTGTACAGGATACCCTTGAAACCAGTATGAACCGCTGCATGTTGGCTGATCAAACTGTTTCCTGCAATGTAAAAAGTAACAAATCACGGTCCAGCTTTGAGAGTCTGGCGTGCTCTGGTCAAATGGGTAGTGCACAATTTTGCAGTTCTAGCTCCGTAGAACACATTGTTGAAACTAACACAGAGTCTCCAAGCGTTTTGGAAGAAAAGTATGAAACATCTGACATGTCAAGAAATATTGATGATCCTACAGCAGAGAATGCTGATGATGATGACAGTGCTGGGGGTTTCGTCTCAAATGGGATTGCAACTGAAGCACGAATATCAAATGCTATTGAAGCAAGCCTTAGTCAAACGCCTGAAGAAGATCAACCTTCTGACGAAGGAAACATTGCTCTAACAAAATTTGCCAAGTCTGAGGGGGAAAGTAAATCTCACCAGATTCAAACCTTTATGCATTTTGAAACATCAGGTAGCTCAACAATAGATCCGGATGGTTTGAGCACACACATTCATCAAAATATGCATGTTGCATGTGAAGTCCCTACAGAACCACCCTGTTGTCCTGAAATTTTGAGTGAAACAGCCAGGCAACTCTTACCTCAGGTAAGCCTCTGATAATACCTGTAAATTACTTAAGCATATTAAGGTTCAAACAATGAGCATTTCCCAGGACTAGAACATCTTTTATTCCAATGTGAGAATTATTAGGAATGCATATGAATAGTAACATTGGGTTTGGGTTTCTCTTGGGAAACTTCTATATGATACAATGGACATCATTATCTCCTAAAAGATCAGGAAGGGGAAAAAAATGCTTTGATAAGTAAATTGCTAATAGCAGGACCATCTACTGAGTAAGCGAGTCTTTTTATGTGAAAAGCTTGATTTGTGTGTTTGTGATGAGCACTTCCTTTCTTTTTCTTGTTATTTTATTCTGTCTTTTATTAGAAATCAATCAACACCCTAGTTAGCTTAGTTACAGAAATGGTCACATCATTTTGACTACCAGGCCAGGCTTATATAGTTTGGTCCATATCCCAAGTTTCAGTTAAAAATGTTGACTTTCTGCGTAGCCAATGAACTAAGATTAGCTTGATTCTAGATGGTTTGAACCAAGCTCTCTAGAAGGCCTTTCTATGCTGCGTTGATTTCAATAACTGTAGCCATATTTACAGCTTCTCTTTTGTTTTGACCCCCAAAGAACAAATTGAAGCGTTCTTTTACTTGATATCTGCCATTTACTTATTCATTTTGTTGACACTATGGTATTGAATCTTTTCCACCAGCATATAACTAATCTCCAGGCTGAGACTATTGAATTGGAGATGAAATATGTTAAGGCTTGTGATGATTGTTCACAAAGAAGTCCATGCTCTTCTTCTGCAGATGGCAATGACTTGTTGAAACCTAAAGTGCCAGTGACAGCAAATCGAATTGTCACTGTTGATCTTGCTTCATGTGAAGAAGTTCAGTCAAAAAACATACGTACCGTAGAAAGCTTTAGCATCTCATCTGATGATGTTCATGAGGAGATTATTGGTGATTCAGACTCTGGTCTGGTGAAAGCTATGTGTACACTATCAGTCGAAAGTTCAGAGGATGAACAATTCCTTTTTAGTGATATTGATGAACACAAAGTCACAGAGATCAATTGGCAATCAAATTTATCAGATGGTGTAGATAAAGACAATTCTTCTCCATTTTGTCTGGCGGGCCATGGAGAAGTGAATGTATCTAGTAGTATAAATAATGAGGCCTGTTTGTTGTTGGACCAGTTTTTTCAAGACAATCAATCAGATGACCTGGAATGCATCACAGGAAGTTCACATGCAGCATCAAATCCCCTTGGTATTCCTAAAGTTCATGATGTTGCTGTTGCAGAAGTTGGCTGGGCAGCAAAATCATTACCCAATATGTGGCCTGGGAATGAAAGTCTGGATGCAGATGATTTCCTTTGTCCTTTAAGCCATTCACTGGACTCTAATTCCAAAACATTGGAGTGGAGAGCTCAAGGCACAGATGAGGAAGGCAATACAAGTTCAGATTCAGAAAACGAAAGCCAATCACCACTTGACCATTCTAATAAAGATGACACTCACATTTTAGGAGGTCTTGAAAAGGGTGTCGTCAGTCCTGTTGGTAAAAGAACCTGAACACCATTATCATGCTCTTCTTTCTTCTTCTTTTACTTTATTTGAGACACTTAATAGGTTCTTCGGAACATTATAAGGTCATTTTTGTTTAGTTTGAATTGTTTCTCATGGTTTGTACCAAATACGTCTGCTGATGGAAACAATTTTTCTTTGCA
Organism: Erythroxylum havanense; assembly: GCA_024752395.1. NCBI lineage: Eukaryota > Viridiplantae > Streptophyta > Magnoliopsida > Malpighiales > Erythroxylaceae > Erythroxylum > Erythroxylum havanense. The sequence continues at coordinate 2,651,965 of JANTNU010000002.1, forward strand.
GTAAGCTTGACATTGAATTGTAATAGGAATCTATTTTCTAGGAACAATTGCATGTCGAAATAAACGAAGCTGAACCAACAAATCATGATTCATGTTGACCACGTTGATAAATATTCTGCAGGGGATTCATCAAAAGCAATTGTTGCTTCCACCAGAAGCTGGACTCTTTGGCCTTTTTCTCTCCAAAGATCAAGATCCAGAAAGTTAACCCAACCAGATGTTAATGATACTGAAAGTTCTCCTGCTGAGAAGGAATCAGACACCAACATTCCTGCAGAGAAAGATAACAATCTGCAGAATCCCGAGGTCACAAAAAGGATGTTGAAAGCAAAAACTCCAACATCTGAACAGCTGGCATCCTTGAATCTAAAAGAGGGGAGGAATTCAGTTACCTTCACATTCTCAACTTCCATGTTGGGAAAGCAGGAGGTTTTCTTTATGGCATTAAGTCTTAACACCGTCCCTTTTCTTTTACAATTGATTCTCTATTCTTTACTCATTTTTTGGGTACTTCGCTTTTGGTGAATATTTGAACATATGTTGCTTAACAGGTTGATGCTAGAATTTATGTGTGGAAATGGAACACTCGCATAGTGATCTCGGATGTTGATGGAACAATTACAAAGTAAGAGCCTGTATATATTTAACCAATATCCTATCTTTTTTTTCTTTTCCTAATTATAGATCGCTTGCATTAATTCAATGTACCAAAAAATAATTACTTCTTGCATCTTTAATGTTTGACATTATTTCTGCACACCAATGCTCCAACCTGAATAAACTTAGGTATACTGCAGCAAAAATGTTGTGAAAATTTTCATATCACATATGCTCTTACCAAAACAGAGATTGAATTCCACCTCCTTTAGTTTACAAGACATATGCTCTAATTTTTGTTCTCAATTTTGTACCACGTTGTGGATTGTCTGAGTTGAAAATGCTGATAAAAGAAAGTGGAAACCCAATACATTGGCAGAGCAAGAGTTTAGTTTTTAAAATGGACTGTATCATGTATCTTGCATGATCTTATGGGGCAACAAGTATAAGTCTCCAAATTTGGATTCAGAATGTGCTGGTTACTAGTAACAAGTTATGAAAATTCACATTTCCAACTGCATCCTCTCAGCACCACTATGATTTCTAAAGTTATATCTATGGTAGTTTTTCAGGCTTCCTCGTTGCTATCTCATTTCTCTGTCAGCTTGAATTTTTACCTTCCTCCCTTTAGTTGCTTCTCTAATATGTATATATCCAACACATCAAATTCAATTTACTGGTTAATCCTTTTATCTTAACATTGTAGAAATCAGCATTAGAATTCCCACTTCTTACTTCCTGTTTTTTCTGCTTGTTGTTCTTGTTCACTGGGTATTGTAGTCAAGTTAGATAGTATAAAACTTTCTAACTAATGACATGATAAGTTTTTTTATTTGTTATTACAGATCTGACGTTCTAGGTCAGTTCATGCCTTTGGTTGGTGTAGATTGGTCACAGACGGGTGTTGCACATTTATTTTCATCGATAAAGGTTTGAGAAATTCTGGCTTATGCATTGGAGTGTGCCTTGTCTTCATCATTTTTAATTGGTGAACGCTCCATGTTACCTAAACTTAGGATTTAGCGGTCATTGTAGAATATTTTGTTCTCCTAACTATAGAGCTATATTGCAAAATGTATCTAACTCTTGGATGCACTTTTACTCAGGGAGTAGTTAGGACATCATTGTATCTCAACAGACCACAATGGTTCTCTGTTGTGCAGGAAAATGGGTATCAATTGCTTTTCTTAAGTGCACGTGCCATTTCTCAAGCCTATCATACGAGGCAGTTCCTTGTCAACCTTAAGCAGGTAAATTCGACTAAAGTTTCCAATATAAAGTTGGAAATTCGGATACAAAAATACCATGAATTATTTTCTCAATCAATGCAATGATTTTTAATTCACAGGATGGGAAGACTTTACCAGATGGTCCAATCGTTATCTCGCCTGATGGACTTTTCCCTTCTTTGTTTCGTGAAGGTAACACACACACACACACGTATCAAGACAATATTAAAATTAATCTTGACAAAAATAATCTTTGAGAATGTGTGAAAATACAGACTTTCTACAAAGGATTTATTTTCTCAATGATTTGTTTACTTAAATCAAATTTACTTCTTCAACAGTGATCAGAAGAGCTCCTCATGAATTCAAGATTGCATGCTTAGAGGTGAGTTCCATGTGTTGATGCTTGTATTGGCCTATTCAAACTTACGCTCTCTAACTTAATGCATATACTGTTTTGTAATCATTGTCAAGCCCAAGATTTATAATTTGACCACATTAGATTCCTTGTAAGTTTGTTATTAAAAGAATCACTGACTATGACGAGTCCACTGTGTTCTTTGGAAATTTCTTTTCTTCTATAGTCAGCAGTTCAAACTGAGGTGTGCATAGACTCTCAGTAGTATGCTAATAAAGTAAAGTACGTTAAATGATGAATACTATCCAAATCTGAAGAAATTTATAATCTCCTTTTCTGTTAGGTGGTTTAGGCTGTAATGCTTATCATTTCTTACAACTGCAGGATATCAAAGCGCTGTTCCCTTCAGATCGCAACCCTTTTTATGCTGGTTTTGGCAATAGAGACACTGATGAAATTAGCTACCTCAAGGTTGGGATCCCAAGGGGAAAAATCTTCATCATTAATCCAAAGGTTCTCCTAAGACCTTCATGCTTGAAATACTGTTCAATTAGTTTGTGATTTCCGATAATGCTCAAGTGTCTTTGTGGTTTTTGTTTGCAGGGTGAGGTAGCAGTTCACCGTCGTGTTGACAAAAAATCTTATACTTCCCTTCATGCTCTTGTGCATGACATGTTTCCACCTGCAACTTCATCTGAGCAGGTTTTGATCTGCTCTCTCACTTTAAGTTCTTTTTATCAAATTTTGCATAGCTAAAGCCCTGAAATGAACCATTTCATTTTGTATTAGTGGGCTTGCTTTTCCTTGTTCTTCATGTGATTCTTTTTTACTTGAGCCAAGTTTCATGGATGCAGGGTAGGTTTTGCCAACTTCGGCTTCCAGGGGATAACTGATATTCTTTCTCCGACCATCTTTCCCTTTGATTTGTTTATTTGCGCAACATTTTACATATGAGCTCTAACCAAATGCATTGTTACACTTCCTAACCTTTTCTTAACAAGTTATGCTCAATTCCCTGATTTGATTAATCCTTGCATGGTCCCTGATCTTTTGGTTTTTCCTTTATTCCAATGGCAGCAGGAGGATTTTAATTCGTGGAATTTCTGGAAATTGCCACCTCCTAACATTTGAAAGTGTCCACTGTCCAGTGACACCACTACTAAACCCTCCGTTATCTGCGGAGAAGGGTGTCTGGGTGGTCCTTCATGCCTTGGAAAAGCACAGGTAATTAGATTTGTCTAATGAGCCCTGAAAATTTTGAATCCTGAGTGTATACAATTCTATCTTTACAGAATTGGTCTTTAAATGTTCCAGGCAACTGAATAGCAAAAAGCTGTGAAAATTTATTTTAAATTTACATTTTAGAAGCTGTTAGGTTACGTCCTAGAGCTTGGACTTGGACTGAATTACATTGGGGTGATGCAAAATCTTTGTACTATATACGTAACAAAGTTGCTTGAAAAGTAAATTCTAGCTAGTTGAACTTCAACTATATCAGGTGCTATTTCTTTTGGTTAGGCAATAATTACTTGTTCTTGACGATCCCATTATCCTGCAGGTTGCTTGTGCCCATGGACACCACAACTGTTAGCACCAACGCTGCTTCTTCAGTGCTCGAATGGTTGAAATTTTTGGCGGCTTAGGAAACACCTGGAGAAGGTCTACACAAAGTTTAATTCATTATACACCTCCACGCCCTGCTTCGACCGATCAAATGTAATGATATAACTGCGCTTCCACGGCTGTTGAGCATTGCTGGAAATAGGAATCACTACGAAAAAAACGTTAAATGTAATTATTACCCACCCCATTTTTTGATGCAGCAAAAGTTTCTCATTCCTGGTTGCATCATTCATGTAGAAAAATACACAGCGAGTATTCAAGTGATTTGCTATTTGTGTGCCTCTCTCTTTAGTAGCCGTAACTAGACAATATTTGAGCATCCAAGCTATATATACTTTTGGGCAATCAAAGCTTATTCATAACTAGATAGTCTCATTCTCCGGACCTCTTTCCAGATGGTCCTTTACCACATCTGGTGGGAGCGAAATCGGAGAATTTACAAGCAAATAGAAAGGAGTAAATACGAGTTAGCGGATTATATTATTAACTTGATCAGGGAAATCATTCTTGGGCATGGGCTGCAAGATCGTTTCTGTCTGGCTATGAGAAGACGTTGGCATATTTAGTTGTGGATTGAGGCTGGTTTTTTGTATATCGTTTCCACTTGCTTCTTGCGTCAGTGGCATCTGTGAGAGTGGCTTGAACGGCTGCTTTCTCTTGTTGTCTTACCTGCATAGGTTTGCTTTTGCTATTCTTTGTACATTGTAAAAGATGTTTCTTTGGTAATTTCATATATTTTAAAATTCCAAAAAAAAGAAGCTTGTTCAGATAAGAAGGCAAAACACGTGATCATGGTTATGAAGAAAATTCAATCTACAAGATCATTACGTAGAGATTTAGAGATTTAAGTTGTTTGCAGAACCACAGTCCTGGTATATAATTATTATCCCGAGTAGCAATATCATTTGATATCGTGAAACTCTTAACCACCAAATTTTGGATGTCTATTAGACAAACAAATATATTATATTCATATTCTTGTCATTAAGTAAAAAGGTTTCATCTCTTAGATTTATCATAAACAGAAGTTCATAAGCTTAAATTTTTTTTCATGTAAATTTTTTTAACTTTGATATTTTTCATAAGTTCATAAAGGTTGAATTTTATTTTACATGTAAAATTTTACATAAAAAGGTTGCATATTTGAGATTTTGCATAATTAGAAATTTATAATTACATCCTATAGATTTTTTTACAAGTAGAAGTTCATAAAGATCAGATCTTTTTTACATTTAAAATTTGAACATTAAAATGTTACATCTTTTAAATTAAGTAGGACTTCATAAAAGTTAGATCTTTTTAGGTGTAAACTTATAACTATGAAATTTCAGAGTTAGATCTTTTTAGGACTAAACTTATAACTAACAAATTTTTTACACTTTGAGCCTACCATCATATTGCAATATGATCCAAGAACAAAAACTCCCTTAGGAAGATAGTATGATTATCTGCATAATAGACAATAACAAGAAACAATTATAGGCACCATTAAACTTTTACCTTCATTGGAAAGCTTATTCACTATTTTTGGTATTTGAGATTTTACTCTCTTCCTAGAAGATTTCCTTTTTGTAGATTTAGACTGCACGCAAAAATGGTCAGGGATGTCTAGGACATGGTCTACAACTAGTGGGGTATCACCGTCCTCTATATGTTCGACATCCCCTGTCTCCTGATTCTCAGTTAGCCCAATAGTTGCAACTGGAGTTAATATGTTGGCTCAATCCATTTGACAATACTTCAAATATTGAGAGGTGAAATCATTCACGGCACTGTCTTGATTCTCTACATTGTCTACACTAATTGTTAAGAGTTGTCATTCCTTGAAAAATATGAGTGATAACTTGTTCAGTCCTCAAACCAACTAGTTGAATACCATTAGATTGCTTCTGGTTCTTTTCCATTTTCTCCACTTCTGCATCAACATGTCTAGCACTTGGTTTTGTAGAACTAGAAATTGCTTCATCTTAAATTTCTCCTATTACACATACTACAGATTCATCATTCTGCACATTCTCTTCATTGTTTTTCCCAAATGCATTCAAAATAACAACACTAGAATCCCATGTGTCCAATGAACCTACCGCCTCTTTAATTTCTTCAATTTCACATACTTCAGTTGAATCATTTGAATTCATCACATTCTTGTCCTTCTTGTCCTCTGCTACAATATCATGCCTAGCTACTAATTTTTCTAGTGTGCTTGGTTTCACTTTTCTTCCATTACCCTCCTCATTCTTATTCATCTTAAGAATCCAAACATTAGTTCCCTTTTTCATATTCGGCTTCCAAGGATAAGATTTTATCCCCCCTCTAATTCTCCACTATAGTTATACATTGCAAGAAGGAAGAACTGTAGCATCATGACATTTTATATTGCAGATTTTGACTTTCTCATTAATTAACTGACAGGGGATCATAAGAGATAAAACCATGTTCATCTCTTCTTTCCAAATGGAACAGGAAGAATTGAACTTCAGTGTTGGCATTACTTGTACAATAACTACAAAAAGAATTGCTTCCCTCCTTTACATAAGCTAAACCCTCATGACTCTATAATTTGAGCACCAAACTGTGCCCTATATTTTTAAAGTTACTTGGTGTTCACTAGAATTTTAGCTAAGAACTTGGGCCTCTTTCTCTCCACACTATTCCCCTGCCTTCTACCCCAAAAAATCAAGAAGCA
>JANTNU010000002.1:2664487-2674912 GCA_024752395.1 Erythroxylum havanense
AGAACAATTCCATTAAATTCGGATACCAATTTCAACACATCAATCAAAATTAAGTCCAAAATATATGCAATTTAAATGACTTAACATAAAGATCTTGGAAATTTTTCTTATTTTCTCAGGGTAGAAATTATACCTAACAAGCAAGGCTTTCTGCTGTGAAAACGACAATATTTACAAGATCTTCTTGCTCGTACTCGCATGTCTGATGCAAAACCAGTTCAAACTCCACTTCCAACTTATTCCACACTTTCTTTACATTCAGGGGCTAATCTATCTGATCCTACAAAATTTCAAGTTGTTGTGCATAGTCTTTAGTACCTTCTTCTCACTCATTGCTTTTGTCATTAACAAACTCTCTCAGTTTTTGCACAAGCCTACAACTGAGCATTGGGCTCTTGTTAAGCGTTTGTTTCATTATCTTTGTGGAACTCTTAATCTTGGCCTTAAGCTATATCGTGATTCTCCACTTTCATTGCATGCCTTTTCAGATGCAGATTGGGCAGGTGACGAGGATACCTCTTGCTCTACTAGTGCCTACATAGTTTACCTTGGTAGAAAGCCAATTTCGTGGAGTTTAAAGAAACAACGCTCTGTAGCTCATTCGTCTACTAAGGCAGAATATTGTTCTATTGCTAATACCATTGTTGAAATCAATTGGGTGTATTCTTTATTAGATGACCTTGGTATTCAATTGCAAAATTGTCCTGTGATTTACAGTGATAACATTGGCATAAATCAATAGTGCTCCAATCCTGTCTTTCACTCCAGAATGAAACATGTGGATATCGATTTTCACTTCATATGTGATCAAGTTCAAAATGGCACTCTCAGAGTTGCTCACTTCTCCTCCACAAATCAACTCGTATATGCCTTAACCAAGCAACTTTCACGAACTCGCTTTATTTTACTACAAGAAAAGATTGGTCTCTCTCACCGAGACCCATCTTGAGGGGAAAAAATAATGCTATGAATATTTGATTATCTCTAATAATAACCACTTGATATATACAATCTATATATTAACTGCATATCTCATCCTATTTAAGTTCATCTGTCCTATAAATTTGTATCTTTCATTTCAATAAATAGATAGAAAAGTTCTCAATTATTTCCTCTATTAGTGTCAAGGCCCCATATCTATGACTTTGGCAACCATTTCTTCTTATAAGAATTGAAAAATGAATAGCTCATCTTTTCTATGTTGAAAAATGAATAGCTCATCTTTTCTATGTTCTTATAGACAGTATAACTGGCAAAAATATTCATAGAACCCTTTTGCCTTTTACCCTTATGCCCCCTTGGTTTTCGTTCCTTGCCCTCCCTAGCTTTTAGCCGACTGCCCTTCTGGTCTTTTTTCCCCTCTCAGTCTTGCCCTTGGGCGGGCGCCCACTCCATGGGTGACCCGGCTCCTCCTCCTACCCATTTCCCTCCCCTGCCGTCGCCCCTCTCTGGCCCTCTAGTGGTTGATTCGACGGTTACCCCTGTGCTGCAGCAGTCGTCGGGGGATCCCTCCTCCCCTGGGGATTCGCGTGCTCCTGTGTCCCCTTCGGCCGCCCCTCGACTGGCGCCTCCGGCTGTGGTTCCTGGCGTGACACGGTTGCTGCCCGTCGCCATCGCGGTCAGCTTACTCATCACCCCCACGTGGTCCAGGATGGTATCATCTCCCCCCTCCCCCGATTGATCTTCTCCGGGCTGGTGCCAAAACTTGGTCGAATGCTTTGGTTGGTTTTTTCTGGAATAAACGATTGTCTTTTCCGACTGTGAATGCTTGGGCGAAGGCTAGATGGAGCAAGCACGGCTTTGCAAAAGCTATGCTCATGGATGATGGGTTATTTCTGTTCAAGTTCTCCTCCCAGGCGGATGTCACTGAAATCCTCGAACTTGGCCTTTGGCATGTCGGAGATCAGCCTATGTTTTTGCGACAATGGCAACCTGGTATGGGTCTGGACAGAAGTTCAGTTGAGGTCATTCCTATTTGGGCACAGTTTCATGGCTTACCTTTGGAGTACTGGACGTTGGAGGGGCTCAGCCATCTGGCTAGTGGTATTGGAAAACCCATCTGCTTAGACTCCCAAACAGCTGCTATGGACAGGATTGGGTATGCTAAAATTTGTATTGAAGTTTCGAAGGAGGTTGTGCTGCCGGATAAGGTGTCTATTCGGTGCCTGGCTGCTGGTGGTGAGTTGGTTTGTGCTAGTATTCCTGTTACCTATCCGTGGAAACCGTGTGCTAATCGTAAGTAGTGGGTTCTGACAGGACGCCGTTTTTCTTCGAGCTGGACTGAGGAATTGGTTCTGGATTCCACGAAGCCGTCGTCTGCACCTGACCTGCGCCAAGGTGCACAGGAAGACGTCCCGAGTGTAGCTTTGGCAGGGGGCAGTCCTGGTCATCCGTCTAATGCAGTAGATTGCAGTTCCCCTGTTGGAAATTCCTCTTGTGCTGTGCCTATGGACGCTTGCTTCGTGGCACTTATGGATCAGGCTGTTGAATGCTCTGTTGTCCATAGGGACTTGTCCTGCTCCTCAGGGTTTTTTCCAGATGCTATGGCTTTTGATTTGTCATCATTGCCGCCTGATGGGGGTGCTCCTCCAGATTGTGATGGGGTGCTATTGCAGGGGGAAGATGCCCCATCCGTTGCTGATTGTGAGGAAGGAGAGATTCCTCCGTATTCCACCAAGCTTGGTAAGAGTGCAATTCCTAAGAAGACAGCCAAAAAGAAAAAGCCTAAGGGAATGATCTCCCCTGAATGCCTTTTCTAATGATGTCCTTCCTAGTGTGGAATATGAGGGGGTTGAATGACCCCCTCAAAAATATGATGGTGAAACAAATTGTGGCCACCTCTAACCCTGTTTTGGTAGGCTTGTTAGAAACTAAAATAAAAGCAACCGCTGATCCGAAGAGTTTGGCTTTTTTGGGACCTCAATGGCGCCTCTTCACCAATCATGCCTCTCACTATAATGGCCGTATTTTGTGCTGGTATAACTCGGACATATTAAATGTACAAGTGCTTACGATGGGTGCTCAATTTATGCATCTCTGTTGCAATGAAGATAATAATGCCCCTTTCATGGTTAATTTACTCTATGTTGCCAATATTGCTTACCAACGCTCTGATCTGTGGAAGGAATTACTGGACTTCCATACTGGAGTGACTTGCCCTTGGTTGGTTATGGGTGATTTCAACTGTTGTCTCACCTCTTCAGAAGTGGAGGGCGGGGCTCGATTTCATGGTGGTTCGGGTGGTGAACTTCAACATCTATTTTGCCATACTGATTTGGTAGATCTTCGGAGTCATGGAAGCTGGTTCACTTGGGAGAATAAACAACGGAGTGATATGTATATTTGGAAGAAGCTGGACCGTGCGTTGGTAAACCGGCAATGGCTCCACTCCTTCCCTTTAGATTCGGTGACATTTGGCGACCCGATTTTTTTGGATCACACACCTCTTCTTATTCAGTATGACTCCTCTCCTCGCAGATATGGGGCCCCATTTTGGTTTTTTAATGGCCTATTACGGGCTGATGGTTTCATGGAGCTAATTGCTTACGTTTGGCAGGAGGAGGTTTTCGGTTTTAAAGGATATCAATTAATGCATAAGCTGAGGAAGGCGAAACGGGCCATTAAGGGTTTTAGTCAATAGCAAATGCAGAATGTTCAGGAGCTGGGCCGTCACATAGATGATTTACAACAACAATGTTATAGGGATCCTATCAATGAGTGGTTGCGGGTTCTTGAAGCTGACAGTATGTACCGCTATCAAGAAGCCCTGACCTTACATGATTCCATTCTTCGGCAGAAATCTAGACAGACTTGGCTATAGGAAGGGGACCGCAACTCCAAATTCTTTGATGCGGCGATCCTTGCTCGTCGCAACAGAAATACTATCACAGAGTTATCTGATTTAAATGGCAATGTTTGGAGAGGACAAGAGGATGTGTCTACTCATGTCCGAGATTTCTTTGTTCAGCTCATGGGTTGTCCGCAGGATCCGAGGGGGAATGAGTTTGGTGTTTGGCATGTCCTTAATTTCTCTCCCAGTCAAGCCACTCTAGACATGTTGAATGCCCCGTTTACAGCGTTGGACATTAAGGCGGCCTTATTTCGCCTCAGTAGTACTAAAGCTCCAGGGCCTAATGGGTTTTCGGCAGGATTCTTCCAACACACGTGGCCGATCACTGGGCCTTTACTCACAGAGGCGGTGCTTGAATTCTTCTCTTCGGGTAAGCTGTTGAAAGAAATCAATCACACTTACCTTTGTCTAATTCCTAAATAGGATCAGCCTGCGAGGATCACGGATTATAGACCGATTTCATGCTGCAACATCGTTTATAAAATTATTGCTTCTCTGTTAGCTGAGCGCTTAAAAGGAGTTTTGATGGAGGTTGTCAGCAAGGAGCAGGGGGCCTTCTTACCGGCGAGGAGTATTGGTGATAACATACTGCTGCTTCAGGAACTAATTGGTAAGTATCACTCTGGTAAAAAGATCAACAGTTGTGCCTTGTCAATCGACCTCTATAAAGCTTTTGACACGATAGGCTGGGATTATTTGAGGGAGTGCTTGCGATGCATTGGCTTGCCTTCTCGATTCTGCCACTGGATTCTCCAATGCATCCAAACGCCATCTCTGAGTGCTCTGATCAATGATATTCCTACTAAGCCTTTTTTGATTCAGCGAGGCATAAGATAAGGGGATCGTCTTTCCCCTTACTTATTTACTCTAGCCATGGAGGGTCTCTCTCGATTGTTGTCAAAAATGGTGCTTTGCAATGGACTCTTCCAGTTTCATCATAACTGTAAGGATCTGAACCTATCTCATTTAATTTATACTGATGATGTTATTCTTCTTTGCAAAGCCGAACCGCAGGTGGTAAATATTATGATGAACTTGATGACCACATTCTCTCGATGGTCAGGTATAAACTTGAATTTCCAGAAAAGTGGTATATATGTTTCTTCAGATGTGACCGATCGGGAAGGCCTTAGCACGTCGGTTGGGTTACCTCTTTACAACACAACTTTTCGTTATCTCGGTGTTCCCATCACCTTGGGCAAGCCTCGGTTCTCTGATTTTCTGCCTCTACTGGAGAAGTTAACGAGCAGAATCAATTCTTGGCAAAATAGGTTCCTCTCCTTTGCGGCCCGAGTCAATTTGATTGTTACAGTGTTGAGTAGTATGCATGTGCATTGGGCTACTCATATGACCACCCCTAAAAAATTTATTAAAGAAATAGAGCGGATTCTTAAAGCATTTTTATGGACGGGTAAGGCTGAACAGTGCAAGGGGGCAAAAGTTAAATGGAGCGAGGTAGCTGCTCCTAAGAAGAATGGGGGTTTAGGCATCATCTCCTTTCCCGAGATGCACAAGAGCCTGCTTATGAAGCGAATTTGGCATTTATTTGTGGATAAGGAGGCTCTATGGGTTCAATGGATGCGGACTTATAGGCTCACTGACCAAAGTTTCTGGCATCTCCAATCTAGGCCTGAATACTCTTGGCTTTTCAAAAGCTTACTGAAACTGCGTGATGTGATTTACCCTTTAATTTAGTGTATAGTTGGTGATGGAGAAAACACTTCCTTTTGGTTTGACAATTGGCATGTGCTGAGTCCCCTATGGCTCCGTACTGGTCTAATTCGAATCCGTCCTCGGATTCCCCTTAATGCCAATCTCACTTGGGTTGTTCAGGAAAGTGACCGTCTGCTCAGATACCGGTTTGGATCTCTACTTAATGGGTACTTAAATGGTATTTCTCTTCGTAGCGCCCCAGATCGAGTGCTATGGACCGCTACATCTTCTGGTGTTTTCACTAACTCTTCAGCTCGTGCTGTTGAGCGAGGGTCGGCGTTCCTTGGAATGCTCTCGTCTGGAAACAGGTATTATGTCCAAAGGCAGCCTTCATTCTATGGCTGACCATTAAAAATCGATTGAGAACAAAGGACAGATGGTTCGATAATTATGATCCTATTTGTGTACTTTATAAGCTAGTCCCTGAGAGTAGAAATCATTTATTTTTTGCCTGTGAGTACACCAAGTCGGTGTGGAATTGCATTTTGTATATGACAGGTCTCTTGTCTTCTTCTTATGACTGGCCTGAGGTTCTTCATGAGATTCATCGTGCAGTCAATAATGGGCTCCGTGATTCTCTCATGATTCGAACCTCCTTTCATATGGTTATGTTATGAAATAAAATGAAGAGAAGAGTGAGGGAGAGATGGAGAAGAGAAGAATCGAGAAGAAGAACAGAGAGCGAGAGAGAGAAGGCAGAGAGAGAGAGAGAGACATATAAAACACATTCATTTCATACCCATTTGGGGAACGGTTACAACTTCTTATACTCCTTACAGCTGTGTACAGCTGTCCTTATTTTTTATACGTAACAGGTTATCTATCAAATTTGGCGGGAGAGAAATAGGCGTCTTTACAAACAACTGGAGAGGCACAAATATGTATTGGCGGACTGTATTATTAACTTGATCAGGGAGGTCATCATCTGGCATGGTTTGCAAGAGCAGCTAAGTTTGGCTATTCGGCAACGTTGGAGCATTCAGTTCTAGCTAGGTTTTGGACTTTATGTGGTTTACTCTTATGTTAGAGGGGTTTTTCTAGGTTTATAGTATTGGTGACCGAAAGGGTTTTTTCTCCTTTTTGTCCGCAGTTGGTAGATTGCGGTTCTTGTACATTTTTTAATCTTTTCTTTATAATTATATATATATATATCTTAAAATTTCAAAAAAAAAAAGAAGTAATCATGGTTGTGAATAGAAACTTCAACACACCAAGATCATAGTTATAGAGTCTTACATATATAAGATTAAGCACTTCACAACCATAGGCTGTACATAAATTATCAACCCAAGTGGCAATCCTTTCTTATTAAAAACCTATAATATTAGTAGTCGATAACGAGACTGATCCCATTTTTAACTTTTTAAGTGCAAATAAAGCTGTAGATATCGAAACTCCTGCTCATGCTTTACTTTCTACGATCCTGATATTCAAGTGCTTCTCTGCGAGGCTTACAAGTTTGTCGAGCTCAGTATTGTCGATGTTGCCATCGTGGTTCTTGTCTGCATGCCGTACCCCACGCTTGCCCTTCCAGCCTGCAAACCAACCGCCGGCGTCACGGATGGCCTCGGTGAGCTCTTTTTGGTTAATCTTTCCGTCTTTGTTGAGGTCGTATGTTTCCAACAACCAGTCCTTGAACTGCTCTTTCGTCATTTCAGCTTTTATCGGAACGCCCTTCACCGTCATTTTGAGTGTAGTCAGTTTAGCTAATATGCCCTTGATTATGTGTATGTCGCACAGAACTCAGGCCAGGCTCAAGCTCAGGCTCAGGCTCAGGCTTCTGGATTATATACTACTCTGATCTAACCTAGTTGCTTCACGTGATTTGTTTAAAGAAGAATCCTGTTGTAAAGTGATATAGACGTGGAGGCTAAAAAAGAAGAAAAGAATCCTACTAGTTTTCTTATTTTCTTTTCATGGATAACGTTACAGTAAATTACTTTTATTATATTCGAAACTGATGGATAGGTATCAACTTGCTTATATGAAAGCTGACTTGTTATGCTTAATGATTAATATTAGGTTGTGTTTAAGATATTTGTTTTTGTATTTTATTTCAGGTTCAAGTTAAAGGAACAAGAATTAAAATAACTTAAAAACATATGCTTAGAATCGTCTTATTAATTTTTAATTTTTTTGCTTTTATGAAATTAGAAGGTTAGGAATTATAGTGAAGATGAGATAAAAAACGAAAGAAATGAAATTATTGCGGCTTACATGATTGTGTATAAGATCATGTAATTAACCGAACCATATAGGAACCTAAAGTTGCAATTTTCAACCTACATGAGTGTATAATTACTTACAAGGTAATTGTGTATGGTCATGTAGCTCATCAAGTCCGTATAAGTTCAAGAATTTGGAGAAAAAAAATGATATACTCGGACACCTACATAGCAGTGTAAGCTGATCGTGTAACAGAATCCTAATTATAAAGGGATATTTAAGAGGCTGAAGAGTTGAGAGACATGAAAAGTGAATATGGTTGTTGTCTAAATTAACTTATTTTCCTACTATGTAATATGATTGTTATAGTAAATCTAGACAGCTTATTATAAATTGTCTAATAGGTAGACCTAATTAAAGAGAGTGTCATAATTAGATACAACCTAAATATGAAATTGATTCACAAAAATATAAGAAAAAGTATAAGAAAAATCGTAAATAAAAAGAAATAATTGAATCTGAAAAATTATGAGACAAACCTTGGTTTCGAATCACCGATGTTATCGCGCTAAAATGAATCCTCGATATAAAATTTCAATCATTAACAAACATACATTGGGGATATTTTCTCTTAAGTGTAATGACTAGAAACATGTATCGTAGCATTCTTATTAAACAACAATCTAGATACGATCATAGATTTAATTGAATAATAGCTTTACGAACCAAGAATCAATGAGCAAGCGAAATACATGTACGACATGCAATCAATCAAGCGAATATCTCCTTAGAATTTTTGAACTCTAACGTAGAGAAGACAATCCTAATTGCTACTTGTGATTCGCGAAACTGAACACTATATTTCGTTAATGTAGCGATTGAACACATTAATCCCTAGTTGCGTACCTAGAAACCAACGAATTCAATTAGAAAGAGTAGATCGGAAGATATTCAATGTTTATTAATAACGTAAACTTTATGCAAAACATCTCACACAAACTAGCATGATAACACAGATCCCTTCAACCAAGACAAAGAGTTACTAGAATCGAAAAAGAAAGAAATAACAAAGCGTAAAGTCTTCATCTCTGGTCTTTACTGAAAAACACGAAAATCCTAAAGGTGAAAGTGTAGAAAAAGTAGAAAGACTTTCAATACTATATCCCCCAATTTTAGGTAGTCAATCTCCTTAAAAGATGGCAATATAATCTTCAAAGATTGTGAGAATCTTGATTTTGACTTTTGAAAGTTGATCTGTAGATTTATTCCATCCTTAGGTGTGCCCACGCTTAGTCACAAAATTGCTATCAAATTAGGAATTTCGGATTTTCTTCATTCGTTTGTATTTTTTTGATTCAATTTCATCTCTAAGGTGTTGAAAATCATCTGTAAACAATTATAAAATAATTCCATTAATTTTGGATAATTATTTCAATACATTAAAGATAATTAAGTATAAAATAAGTGCAAATTGATGACTTAACAAAGCCTTAGTTCAAAAAACACACACAGAATACATTGTTCTCAATACTTTGAAATCAAAATCTGAGAGTGAAAGAAATAGAGAGAATTTTAGAGAGCTGCTAGAGTACTTATCTGAGGGTACTGAGGAGAGTTCAGAGACTTTTTGCAAGTGTTTTAAAAAACACTCAATCTCTTGTAAACTTTCTCTTTTTCTTGATACTAGTAGAACCATAAGTGTGGGATCATTGTATGTAGATAGCATTTAAGCTATCAAACTAAGTAAAACTTTATGCTCTTTACTTTTTTGCAAATTTTACTTCATACAAACAATCTTCTTTATTAGTCTTTGTTTGAAAAGATAATAATACAACACAAAGAACTTAACATAAGCGGTATCAAAGCAACTCTGTGACTTCCTGGCAAATTCTTGGCTACTCAAAGCATCAAGGTTCATCATGAATTTCTATAAGTATATCTCCTCTTTTGTTTCTTTAAACTATAGTGAAAAAGGTAGGAAAAGAAATGGATGTCTTCACTGGTAAGGAAGACTTCACCATCTGGAAACTTCAGATGCAAGTCTTACTTGAGTCTTATGAATGTTATGAAGCTATTGAAGATCAGTATGACGTAGAAACTGATCCTATAAAAAGACTCAAGATGCAATGACTTGCACACTGCAAGTTAATGCTTCACTTATCACCAGTAGTGATAAGGAAAGTGTAGAACTGTAATACTACATAGAAACTGTGGCTGAAACTTGATGAATTATATGCTAAAAGATGTCTTCCTAACAAGATGACTCTTTTGCATAATCTTGCTAGCTATAGGATGGACACTTCTATTTCTCTTGATGATAATCTAGACTGTTTCTTTCAGTTGGTGAAAGATTTAGAAGCTACAGATGAAAGCATTTCGGAAGAGCATCAAATTATAGTGATTCTAAAAGCTTTACCTGTAGCACCCCACTCTCGCATGACCCAAACCCGACATCGATGGTGATATCCGAGTCCGTGCCTTGCGAGGGTGGCATGCTACATCACTAAGTCAAAACTCAATATAAATTTTTGTTTTTGAAACACTAACATCCACAATGCAGAAAACAATTAACATAAACAATCATCGGTAATTACAATGACCACGGGGGCCCTTTTTTAAAAATACAAAATTAATTCAGTCTGTTGACTTTACAACATGACCTAATCATTTGCACAAAAATTCAGAAAATACAAATT
>JANTNU010000002.1:2836597-2847176 GCA_024752395.1 Erythroxylum havanense
GGGTATTAAAATTTTTAATAAAATAACCTTATTTTGACATAAGTAATCGGATGGGTAATATTATTAGAAAAAATAAGGTCAAAAATGTAATGATAAGAAATAAATTTAAGGTGATTAATATTAATAAAAATTTAAGAAAAATAAGACTTGGGTAATTTAGATAAGTTAATATTATATTTCCATAAAATTATACTTAAAAATTATAAGAGAAAACAAGGAAGGCATAAAAGTAACCCGATGAGGTGAGAGGAGGTATTGAAACCTACCGAAAATATATCTCTTAATAAAAAACTTTAGTTGTAAAGGATCTTACATAAAAAAATACTTTTTTGATAATATGTTTCACATTTAGATAATAATTTTAACGTATAATTATTTCATTCAGTGATTTGGCCTAAGTATTTTTTTAATTAACCTAAACATTTTATTTGTTTTTTGTTTATGTATTTATTTACTTATTTTATTTTTTATTCATTGCATTGCTTATTTCATATTTTTATTTTGTATGTAATTATTTTTATTTATTTATTTATTTATTTATAGTCTAATCTTCAAATTTTTTACTTATCATTACTTTATTATTTTAATATGTATCTTTTATTAAAATTTTGTTAAAATTAATTTATTTTATTTTATTTATATGTTAGGAATGATGCTTTTATATTTTAGTGGACTTTTTTTGGTATAAATGATAAAGGAGAATACAGTTTACAAAAACAAATCGAGAGAAACAGATCCCCGACAGATTTTCAGAAATTTTAATAAGTTTTTTACTAAATTATTGTTGGATTGAACCGTTTTGCCAACTTGACATGACTTGTTGTCATAAAACTTAGGGCAAAAAGATCAAGGAACCAACCTATGTTTGTTAGTATCAATCGCTACACCTAGTAACATAGTTAATAGATAGAGACGGCTCAGTTAGCTTTATCTTGTTATATATGACCAAACACTTGTCCTTGTTTCCACCATACTCAATTCTCAGTAAACAGTGTACTGTTTTTAAACCAAACAAGGAAAGGGTGTTCTTCGTTCCTTTTGGTAATATCCCTATTTTTGTTTTCTCATTACATTTTCTGGATGTAATAAGCAGGTCAAAAGCAGCCATAAATATATATATATTTTTTTTACCATGTTCATTGGACTGAGTCCAACACCTGAAATGCCAATTGAAGAATCTACGGGTAAAAGAATAAAGTTGGGCTCCTTTTGTAGTTCACCCATGTAATGATGGGTCTATGGAGTACTGTAATAGCCCAATAGATCCCAGATCGTGGCCAGGCTTGAATCGATTTGGGTTAAGCTTGATTAAATAAGAAAAATTGTGATTAGCTTAAACAAGTTTAGAGGTCTTTCGGATAGGATATGGGTATGTGGACACGGCACTTCGTGTCATCTTCTCATTCGAAGCTTTCTTCGGCTCCTGCTGGATATGGCAGAATTGCGCGAACGCTCTCCCCTCAACCTGCTGGAGGTAATATATTCAGTTTTCGGTGTTCACTTTCCCCAGTTCAGAACAAAATTTACGAGATTATGCTAAATGTCCCTGTCTATATTCTACTCTTGAAATCGGAACTAGCGTCGGGTGAGTGTGAAGTTTTTGATTTGCATGTATGAACATGTATCGGGGACTTTTCGACGGAGAGAACAACTCAAGACTGTAGCTTTCTAAAACGATATGTGTGAAGTACTTTGTATGCATCTTATGTTAAACTGTTTGATGAATCTGCTGTTTCAGGTTTTTGAACTGTTCATCCTAGTACTGAATGTCTGAGATGGTGGAATAAGAAAAAGGTGCATAGAGTGGAACATCTGGAAAATAAATCACTTGATGCTTCCTTCTATTTCTGTTCTTGGATGTTCTTCATTTGAAGCACAATATACGGTTTGTAGTGTCTACAGATTACTATTTTGGAAGATCCTCGCATGTTGCCATGCAAAAGCAGAATATACTCAATTCCAAGGGCTCTTTCAGTTTTGGAATAAATCCTGAAAGACAATTTCACCATAGAATTCCTTACATACTTCCAAGCACTGGTCGCAATCCATTTAATCTGAAATTATGTTTTAAGAGACCTGATATTCGCCCTATCACTAAATGGGTGTGCCATGGTTTTCTGAAGGACAACGACACTTCTCTACCTGGAAAAATTAAAGGAATGGCAGGTGAAATTTCAGGTGAATTATCTGCAGAAGATGACGATCTCTGTCCTGTGGATTGTGTTAGGGAATTTAAGACCGATGAGGAGTTATATTCAATCCTGGAAAAGTCCAAAGAAACTGGTTCTTTAGTGGTGGTCGATTTTTATCGAACATCTTGTGGAAGCTGCAAATATATAGAGCAGGGATTTTCCAAATTATGCAAGACTTCTGGTGACGAACAGGCTTCTGTAGTTTTCTTAAAGCATAATGTGAGTATCAACTGACCCGAATTTACCCAGTTTTCAGAATCTTTAATGCGTCAAAAGTAATCAACGAGCGGGTATGAATGGTTGGAGATTATCTTTAAGTTAGATACACAGCCAAGAAAACAAAAGAGCAGGACAACTGTGATCAGTTATTGAAAAATAAAGTGTACAATCACATGAAGTAAAGAATGATACCAACCTGAAATGTTGATTTATTGTCCGTCTTGGACTCTTCAGGGCATTGTTCAGGCTTGTCATGTTTTCTCTGCATCAGTTTTTAAACATGAGTTCTTTTACAAACTACATAGTATTAGAATGTTATGTAAGTGTAACTTAAACAAGAACCAAGTTCTCTTTGTGCTACTCTTGGCAGGTTTTCGATGAGTATGATGAGCGGTCTGAGACTGCGGAGCGATTGCGAATCAGGGTAATGTAGCAGAGTTCAGAATTCTGTTATTTCAGGAGGAGATGTCTAAGACCATACCTTCTCTTGGTATGATGATTAACGTTAGCTAACTTGAATTGATGCAGACAGTGCCTCTTTTCCACTTCTATAAAGATGGAATTTTGTTGGAAGCCTTTCCTACCAGAGATAAAGAGAGAATTACAGCTGCCATATCCAAATATGCATCATCTACATCACAAGACACCTAATTTAGTTCATCGATGCCAAAAATGGTTATCCTATGGAGTGATGTTGAACATGAAATGTAATAAGACTATTAAGTTTATTGTTGTGTTTTGTTAGAAAATTTTAATAAAAATTGAAATTAATTGTTGAAGACGTTATTACGATGCCATTATTTTGAGTAAAACTTTAATCTTGCATATATAAATATACCCGTTAGTTTTTTTTCTCCTACGATTATTAGTTGCGGCTTTTACCATTGAAATTATTTGAACGGTCTTCTGAACTTGCAACTTCGACCAAAAAGGAAGCTCTACTGCTTGAGATGCTTGTGAGAAGCTGGCTTGAAGCTGATTAGATTAAGAACACAGTCTGGTCTTGTACAACTGAACATAAACGTACCAGTCCGGCCTCATCTTTCTCTGTCTTCTTCCCCGATATTTAGGAGCGTAAGCCATCGCAGTCTCCTTCCCCGTAACTTAAAAAGAGTGAACGGTCAGTTAAAGTACAAGGTACTATCGTTACCGTCCGGAAAATAATCACCTAAGTCTGAACATTTATAATCGTTATCCAGAATGCTTTCTGGTTTTGGTGAAAACAGAAATGAAGACATGGGCTTCCAACACATGAAGGATGACATTAGCGGAGATTATTTTAGTGCACAGCTCTTACATGTGGCCAAGGTAATTGGCCGCAGTAATGGTTGTAATATATAGTAGCACAGACGTTGTGTATTATGGATCAATCATGAAAGGATTAAAAATTAAGTAATGCGGAATACCTAATTTTGATTCTATATTTAATTCTAATGTCGATTCTGAGCTCCAAATGATTAAGAATCTCTCAGGATCTTTAAGGAAAGTGTTTACCCACACGTGGTTTAGATTTTTTCACAGTTTTCTTAATAAGTAAGCTCTCTTAATGGGTCAGAGATTTCTTATACTTACGACTGATATGAGCAACTGCAAGAGACCTTAACCTTCATATAACTTTCATATCGGTCTTCCTCATCACAAGATCGATATAGGTCTAATCCACACTAAATGAGATTCATTTTTCGCTGGACTTTGACTTACTAATTTAGATCATTTATTAAGTTACTTTATTATCTTTATTTGGATCAAATTACATAAATTAATCGATAATTTATTTAAAACCAAAAAATGCAATTAATAGTTGCCCAACTTTATAGGAAATGACAAAATTATCCAACATTATCCATGTTGGATAAGTATTGATTGCAGTTTGGAGTCTAATTTAAAAACAGTTTGAAAACTTGGTTAAGTCATGCTATTGAATTAGTCGACTAAGTTTTAAAAACAAAATATTTGATCAAAAGTTAATGAAAGTCTATTATTATGTCCTGCAAGGCTTTCGATACCGAAAAGTATCAAATGCATGTGTCATGTGCGACACAAATCTAATACAATCACGTATATCTAATACCTCATTAACATGAATGGAAAAATAGAGTGTGACTAGAACGATACCTTTATAATCTAAATTATATCATTTTCGTTTATAAGTCTCGATTCCTTCAACTTTATGCTAAACTATATTAGAGAAATATTGTTTTCTCTCACCAAATCCTAAACAACATTAGGGAAAACTTATTTCCTCTCACTAAATGCTAAACACCATTAGAGGAAAATTTTATGTTCTCCAACTGAGAGCTAAACTGCATTAAAGAACCTTTATGTGATTAAAAACTTATATCTCCCTATGTCATGTCAAATTCATGGATATCCATATTAAAGCTATATGCGTCTAAATAACATAGGCATAAGGTCAATCTATATAAATGCCCAATGACCTTTAAATGCTTAAGATCAACACAAATTTTAAGACTTTTATATGTATTATGACAATATGTATTATAGAAGATAAACGATGATTATCTTTATCGATGAATCATCATACTGTCATAATATATCAAAAAGTACAAATGTACATATAGTAAACATAATAATCCCCTAACTAATAGTATCTAAGGACATCAAAATACCCATACTGTATACTTTTGTCACAAATACAAGTAGGCGAAGTCTTTTAGTTAAAGGATCGATTTACAGTTCCTCAATCTTTAAATTCTCCAAACCTTAATGTCACATTTTGTATTAACACCTTTAGGACAAATAATTGACCTTTTAAATTCTAGGGCCCTATGATATTCTTTTTTGTTATTAAACAATGCGGCAAGAAGATTATCATAATACAACCAAATGGGTCTAGCCACTAAATCAACCACAAACAACTCAGAAATCAAGTTTTTGAGCTAAACCGTCTATAAAGCAGCTCCATAAAATGCACTCTGCATGCATAGTCTAGGAAGTTTCCTTTGTCTTCTTAACATACTTCCACACCATTGTACCATCTGCAAACTTAAAACTGTAACCTTAAGAGGACTTTCAATCATCCGGACACAACTAAAATCTTAATCTGAATTTCCTACGAGGTTTAGTTTATTGACTTTTCTTTATAAAAATATATAATCCTTAATTCGCTTTAGTATCTCAACGCTCGCTAAATTACATTCCAATGATCTACAATTGGATTAATCAGATATTGACCAAATAGTCAAACAGTGAATATAATTTCCTACTTAGTACATAGCTGAACATACATCAGGCTATCAACCATACTAGAATATGAAACATTTCTCATAATCTCTCTCTTTACTTTATTCTTTGGATACTATACCAAAGATTATCTCACTATAAGAGTCAGGTGTTATGACAGGTTTACTGTTAACCGTATTATACTTTTGTAACACATACTTACTGTATGCATTCTATGAGAGGTCTAATGATTGTTGAGATCTGTCTTGGTGAATCTGAATACTTTGGACATAAGATACCACACCAAGGTTCTTCATGTCGAAGTTCTTGACTTCATACAACATGGCGAGTATTTTTTACGTGAGCAATACATCATCCACATGCAGTAATAGGAAGATAACTTTGCTA
Organism: Erythroxylum havanense; assembly: GCA_024752395.1. Classification (NCBI taxonomy): domain Eukaryota; kingdom Viridiplantae; phylum Streptophyta; class Magnoliopsida; order Malpighiales; family Erythroxylaceae; genus Erythroxylum; species Erythroxylum havanense. Next base: position 2,842,600 of record JANTNU010000002.1, read on the forward strand.
TCTTTGACCTTATAACACAAGCATCTTTTAATTTTATTTTTCGTGAAGTCAAAAGAGGTCATAACCTCATCAATTGTAAGGTATCACTTTTAGGAGATTTGATATAAACTATATATTGATCTGCATAATGTGTAAACCATGTTAGTTTCATTTGGATTTTGAAATCTTTCAGGATGTACCATATAGACCTCTTCATAAAGGTCTTTACTCAGGAAAGTAATTTTGACAGCCATCTAATGTAACTTTGTATCATCATAAGTTAAATTTGCCTTAATCACTCAAAATATATCCTACGAGGATACGAGAGAAAAGGTAACATAAAATCAACCTTTCTCTCTTAGTGAACCATTAGGCAACTGAGCGAGCCTATAAATCGCTAAGCTTTATTATGAAATCCTTTAGGTGTTAAAATTACATTTACAACTGACGAGTTTGCAGTACTACTATAAGTCAACTAGTTCCAGACCTTATTATGCTACATGGCTTGCATCTCGTCATTCATTGCACCCCACCACATATCTGTATTAGGTTCAGAAATATCTTCTGGAAAAGTAACTGGATCTGTAACATGTCTAATAGCATAGTCCTTTACACCTGATAGACTATGTTATTAGATGGGATAGCAGGTTGTCTCACTTTAGTGGATTTACTTAATTGTATTAGATCTTGTACCCCTAGGAACTTCTGTGTGTACATATATGGGTTCCTGTTTCTATACAGGCACAGTATAGAGATCTAGATTTACCGGATCTAACTGTATGAGTAACGGGTACATCACAACTGTAATATCCACCCTGCTATCATCCGAATGGTCAATGGGTCCGCCATCATCATAGACATGGTACTCTAAAATCTTAGTTGTTTGTGATTCCACTATTCTTGTCTCTCCTTCTCTATAGTAAAAGATGTAGTCTTAATATGATCTAGATATCTTATTAAATAGCAAGTAGGGGAACGAGCATATAATTTTCTTTATAAGGTTTATACTCCCTTAGTAGGGCAACCTCTTACATGAATGTGTGCAAGGCTGAGTTTCCAAACTTTTAGATAATTAGGTAGATTAGTCATGTTCTGCATCGACTTTTTGAAGTCTTTTAGGGTGCTATTAAGCCTTTCGGCAACACACCATTTTGTTCAGAACTATTCGGCATAGTGAACTAAGTCAGTATTTTAACTAATTACAAACATCTGGTAGACGGACTTTTTAAAGTCCAGAAATATCATGTTTTCCATGATATTCTACTCCATGATCAAATATGACTTTCTTGATGAATTTTTTCAGTTGGGTCTCAACTTTCAATATTTAAGCTAGAACACATAACTGTGATGGGAATAATCATCAACAGATATCAAAATACATTTAGAATTGCATAATGACTGTGTAAGGTCTACCCATATCTCTATATATCATATTCAACAAGTCAAAAATATGAGTTGACCTCAATATCCTTATTAGTCAACTTACCCCTACATCAGTCAGCGTATGTTCCTAGATCATCATAATCTAGAATTGAGAAATGCTTTCTTTGATCAATCTCTCAACCCTAGCTCTGGAAATGCGGCTTGAACTTTTATGTCACACCATATATGACTTCACATTTATCAGGATCCTTCATTTCATAACTTGAGTAGCAAGATACGAAGAAGCGTTTATCTAATTTAGGGTAAGACACATTCTATACAAACCATATGATAAGAAAGTTATACCATTATATTTTGCGTTAAAAATTGTACAACAGAAACATTAAATATAAAACATTAACCCTCTTTATCCAAAATTGATCAAAATATCATATATAAAATATGTCGTGTAAAACTCAAATGAACCTTATAATAAAGTTCCGTACATACATTCCCTATAGATATTACTTCCACTTCTTTATTACTATGAACTATCAATTTCTCCTTCCCTTTATTTGGCTTTATCCTGGATATGAACCTTTGCATTGTGTAAATACCTTGATTAGATGTTCCACTAAATAACCACCATGTGCACTTAATGAGACTATCGCAAATTAGGTTCATAATTGACAAACCAAAAAGTAACCTGATGGTCTCAATCTTTCCTTTTAAACCTCTTATTACTGGTTCTTTATGTCCTTAGGACCTTTATCAGCATTGGTTTGACCAACATCAACTTTTGGAAAAGATTTGAACTTTCTACCTTTAAACTTAGCAGGCTTCATCTTTGTCTTCCCTTTAGTTGCTTCGAGGGTTGTAGGAGTGGCAAACTTGAGTTTGTCCTCCTTAGCAACACAATGAGCTATCAAAGTATTGAAGTCCCAACATCGTCAATCTACTATGAAGATGAATTATTCTCGATATGTACTTCGTTACTCTCCTTTTCTCTCATATATATCTCATGGAGAATAATTCTTTCATCAAGGCACTTGTCTCAACACTAGATGAGACTATGTACCTATGGGAGACATTATCAAGAAACTCCTTCTCTATGTCTATTTCTGGAAGTCCACTTGACAGATGGTAAGGAATAAATCTCTTAATGTTCATCAGATATAATTTGTTAAATCGATCCTAGGTTTTATAGGTTGTTTTTTGAACTTTTGAGCTTATGGATGTAAGTGGAGATGGCCTATCCGCTCGTATGATCATATCAACCTTAACTATCTCCATAGTATTCAATGCATCCTCCGTCCACTTCTTTACATTGAAATAAATCAGGGTTTCAATGGTGACATTGATTTTGTTAACTGAAAAGGTGACTTCAAGATGATAATCTTTAAATCAACACAAATGTAAGACAACGGCGATACTTGAAGCTATTAAATAATATCTTTACTGAAAATTTGATCACACATATTATGAAACACCTTTGGGCTGAATATGTAATATATACAATTAGATCTTTACATAAAAACGATCATAGTACAAACTATCAACCTTTATGACACTACCACCTTTGGGTGAATAGATCACTTGAGCAATAACTTTCCTCCATCTAATGCCTTTATGAACATCTCAAAATGTTACGTAAGGCCAACACCTTTGGGCAGAATAAACAAACATAAAATCAAAGGCATCCCCTAACATATAAGCAGAACAATTCAAAATACTGACTTGAAAGGCCACTTTAGTAACATAAAATCAAAGACATCCCCTAACATATAAGCAGAACAATTCAAAATACTGACTTGAAATGTCACTTTAGTAACATAAAATCAAAGACATTCCCTAACATATAAGCAGAACAATTCAAAATACTGACTTGAAAGGTCACTTTAGTGATTACATCCTCATCAGCACTCAAAAAATTCACAAACACAAAGGATACATCTTTATGTTATCCTCACATTCTTTATGGGCATAAAGTATGTGACAAAGTTACATCAATAAATGTAAAAAAATCGAATGCACAATTTCAATGTCACACACTCATGCTGAAAACATTCTCTGAAAATTTCATTAGAGACTTTCGTAAAAGAAAATTTTCAGAAGAGTAACTCATGTATCTCCCTTATGACAAGTTCGTTGCACGAAAATTTACTCAAAAATAACTTCAGAATGTCTTAATTTCTTTTTCGATCGATTATCATGCAATCTTGAACACTGAACATAAGACCGAGACACAAAAATTTGAAGTATCTATCTCATGTGATGTTCGCAACATGAAAATTCACTCAAAATTGGATTCAAAATAACTTAATTCCTTTTTCTGGAGTTAAACTTATGGAAAAACTTACCTTATAAATTTTTCGAACCCAGAAATTAACCCATAACACCCTGGGTCACCCTTACGGGAAATCTGGAATTTGTGTTTTTTTAAATTACTGTAGCAGAATTCGTACGGTTGACGTCAACATGACGTCAGCCACTGATGTGGCACATCATATCAGTGCATGTGGAGTGGGGTCACGTATGTGTTGCACACGTGCCGGTGGACGCGTCCGAGATGCATCTGGCTCGTGCATGTCATGCACAAGCATGCGAACGCGCCGCTACGTGTCCTCCATCCAGTGTGCCATGTGTAGGGACGAATGTGGTGCGTGCACGACATGCGCTCATGAGTCATGCGTGCACTACACGTGCGGCATACGATCGACGTGTCAGGGCACAATTGGAGAGTGCATCACACGTGCCAACCGTACGTCACTACCCCGTTGCATTGTAGCAGTGTCAGGCTCTTGCACTACACACGCTCGATGTCTTCTTTGTCCACCGACATTGGAGACGATTTTCGACATCTCAAGATGTCATTTTTCTCTTCGTTTGGCCCATTTTCGACCCATTTTTTATTATGTATACCATTTTTACGTAATTATATACGTTAAAAGACTTGAAAATGAATCAAAAATTGAGGAAAACCATATAAGATGAAAAATCGAAAAACCTTCATTTCTGACAATTCGATCACGTAATCGCTCTGATACCATATGCAATACGTAGTAAAAGCCCAATCCAGCTCAAGTCTGTTATAAGTTGAATTAGTCACGTTTAGTATATTTTCTGTATCTCAACTAGTCACGTTTAGTATATTTTCTATATCTCATATCTCCTTGTGTATATCATATCTCCTCTTTTGTAGGGTTGTTTCAGATCTCATAGTTGGTTTAGTTAGT
>JANTNU010000002.1:2866652-2879676 GCA_024752395.1 Erythroxylum havanense
GTTTCATGTTCTTTTTTTCTCTCACGCCATTGAGTGAAAAATGAAGAGTGAAGGGCTAACAAGACGCTTTATTTTGCACCAAATGTTGTGTTGTTGCGAGATAACTAAGTAGAAGTTTAGTTTTATATGCAAAAGTTAGGATAAATGAATTATATTTTTCGTGTAATTAAAAATTTTAAAATTCTTTTAATTTAAAACAAATTCTTAAAAATTATTATAATTTTTTGTTGAAAAATCTCCTCCAATTTTAGAAAGCCAACAAAATACATGTAATATAAACATTACACTTGTATCAATCAAATGCTATTTACTTAATAAAATTCAACATAGCTTTTAAATTCAAACCAAACTAATTCAATTTGACTTAAACTAATAATTTATTGTAATTATCTTAAATTATTAATTTAAGTAGAGTTTAATTGATTCGGGTTAGATTTAAAAGCTAAATTCAGTAACTATATTACTGGCATTTGATTAGTCCATGTCCGATATTCATATTGCATGTGTTTTGTTGTTATTTTCTCACTAAAGTCTAAGAGCAAGGGTTTTTTTTCCCCTAAAAAGCTGAAAATTAGAAAGAATTTTTTCAAAAATTTTAAAAATTAAATAAATATTTTTATTTTTTAATTAAAAACTCTTTGTCTTTTACCTATGCAAATTAATATACAATTATTATTATTTACATGCATATTAGATAAATCATAAATTACTTATATTAATATTTATAATTTGAATATGTAAATGTACAAAATTATATTATTCATATTAGGAAGAACTAACAGTGAAAAGAAGAAGCAATAACATCTAGTAAGGTACAGGTTAGTCAGGCTAGAGTGACAAAATATAATAAGTCAAAAGGGGGAAATGAAGATGCATGTAATTTAGGAAGCAAATCCCTAAATTTAAGTATCCATGATGCCTCTGAAAAGGGGTCTATAGAATAGCTACACACCCATTTCATAGTAAAATAAATCTAGCCTAAAAGTTACCAATAGGATAAAGAAATAACCTGCAGAAAAGGTTATTTAGATCATTGTGCAAACTTAAAGAGCTTTGATGAAATTCAATAGGAGTCAAATTTTAGGGATTAAGCACATGAAGAGAAAAAGGCTATGTTCGAGTATAAATGATAATCTCAATTTGACTTAATTATTCATTTAAAAGTCAATTTTAGATCAATTTGAAAGATCTAACTTTCTATTTTAAGGTTTCTTTAAAATAATGTTATTTAAGACTGACTCGAATTTAATTAAATTTTAGGCTGAACTTAAATTATATTCTAAAAGTTAGGTCCGACCTGATCAATATGAAAATAGGTCAATCCGAGTTAAGATCAAGAGCCCAATTTTTTATAAGAGCTTAGGGTTGGTTTGATCAAATTTGGAAGTTTAATTAATTGTTTATTGAAAATTTGAAAATAATCTCATTTTAAGTTACTTGATATATTTGTTTGAATCCAATCTCAATCTAAAACTTAATCTCGATCTAAAACTTGATTAATTTTGACCCAAATCAAGCTCAAACAAACAATATCATCCTTGATTAATAAAAGACCTGACTCAGCCTAACTCATTCTCATGTCTATTTCCAAGAAAAGCTGTGGTCCACTTTCGTCACCTTTGAAACCGATGGCCCAACCCAGGATTAACCTACCGCACCTTCATCTCTTTGGTTTTGAATTCCGAATTCCGTAGTAAATTTGGCAAGCTAAAGGAGACAAATCAGATCGAAGCAAATTAATATTCCAGGTTTTGTTCTAAAGTTATAGTCTCTATCCCGAAATGCTTATCTTTTATCCGCATTCAAGTCAATCCTCTTTTTTGACGAACAAAAAACAAAACTTGTAGCAGTATATGATCCAATCTCATATGATAAGGATCGGTGAGTTTGTAGGAGGAACTGAGGAAGCATGTTGTTGTTGCTTGCTAAGGATAATGACTACAGGCGAAGAAGAGATATTCTTCTATAGCTATTCATCACACGCAGAGTCGACCGAATCTTAGTTAATATGCAACATCAAATCATAGGAATTTATCAAATGATTACAGTCCTTAGAGGACCTACATTCGACCTTGAATCCAGCTGTGAGTATCCCCGAAAGTAGTGAATGAATTATTAAGCATATGTGCAAGCTGGTAAGGATGATCAGGACAGCTCTTCCTGCTGTCACTCATATAAACTTTCCCATCATCAATTACTCTTCACACAGTCAAGTTTTTTTTTTTTTTTTTTTTTTTTTTCTGTCGACTGTCGGTAAAGTGTTTGAAGAGATGTTTAAATTGTAGGGTACGATTGTAAGTTTCAAGTATAATTATAATAAAATTGAGATAATTGTTCTGATTATACTCACAATATTGCAGTCCTCTGGTGTTTGTTCCTGCAACCCTGATTAAACAATTGGTCACCACCCCTTTTCGCCATTAAAGTGTGGTTCGTGAATGTATACTGACATGTCTTTTCAGGGTATTGCAAAGATGGGCTAGATATGCTGGCATCCATTAGGCCGGCTTCCTCATCCTCCTGGTAATCTTTTTGATCGAAAGAGACATAAAGATGGAAGAATATCGATGAATGCCAAAAAGGAGTTTCACCTTTGGATTTTGTGGTTTTGTTTGTTTTTGATTGCTCGACTCAAAAGAATTGCATAAAAAGAAACATAAATCATGTAGAAACCTCACTCACCAGTCACTAGAAGAACTATAACTGCACTGCTTCAACAGGATTCTGAGGCCCAGGCCTCGTGGAACCCTTCAGGCTAACTACACGAGTCCTTTATTCTTGGGCCTCCCAGCTTTTCGATGCTTCTTTGTTCACAAAACTTTGTTCAGTTCAGTTTTAACGTCAGTCGACACGAGAAGCTGATGGAATGGAAGAATAAGCTTTTTGCCTAATAGAACTTGCATGTAAAAGGGTAATTGCTGAAGTATAAATCAGCACAGTTTCCAAGCTACCATTCCTAACTCAGTACTACCTTTCATTTCGTTTGACCAAAATCCAGAGAAGCATTATGGCTTCTGCCATATTACAAAAAGAAGAAATCCTAATCTACGGTGACAATTGACAATATAAATGACATCAATCTGTCGAAGAATCCTATACAAAATTTGAGAACTAAACATATCGAAGTAAGATATCATTTTAAAGAAGCAACAACTTATGTAGGAATCTTTTTAATACCCAAAGCATCTCATGTTCCCCTTTTTTTTTGGTTTGAACATTTTCTAGCACGTTTTTGTTGTTTGGAAGGAAAAGAAAGGAAAATGACAAAGCAATCGAAGTGACAGGCAAAAGAAAAAAGGTTACGAGGAGCAGATCAGAAATGCTGAGTTGCCTGCTTTTTGTTTTAGCTCATTTGAGTGTTTATTTGCCAAATGTTAACTCACTGATCTCTCATTATAGTAAAAAGAATGGTTTAATACGTTTATCGCAGCTCAATCTACAACTCCCATTTATCATATCATATATATGCACATAGCTTATACCTCAATTCATATTCAATATATCATCATTCTGATACCAAAGGTTATCATATTACTGTAAGTAACTAGTACCATATGAACAAAAGAACAAATGAAAATAGTTATAGATAACCAAAGGAAAATTTTTTAGAGTGACGAATCTCAACCAAATCGATATTCTAGTTCAGTTGCTTCGTGGGGTTAGAAATGGAGACACGATGAAGCCAAGTTTATCAAGTTCCATTCAATGGTGAAACTCCATCTATCTCTGGTGTATAAGAACACTTCTCTGTAGCATCAATTAGCTTTCACATTTGGGACAACCTGCAATATCACTTGATAGACAGACAGTAAGAAATCGACTGCGGCAAGTAAGTTGACATAACTAAATTTGTTGACTGCATGAACCACTACCTGAGGCATCAATGCTTTTAGAGTTTCATTCTTTTTGAGCAAGATGAATTGCTTGTCGTTTCAGTTTTAACATCTTCATCCTCGAAGTTTTGATCGGACATTTCTACAAGAACAACAAGCATTAAAAATCCGTCTTAGCAGCAGACTATTAACTTGAAGCGTCATATATTACCTTTTACTTATTTGAAATATTAACAACAGAAGCATTAGTTATGAATGTTTAGACAATCGCATCAACTCAATTTTTCAAGCACAATTCAAGCATATTTAAAATGAAATCTAAATAAATGAGAAAGGTTGATTATGTCAGGTTATCGATTAGATATGCAATTGATTGAAATTCTTGATTTGTGTTTTGAATTGTATTGATGAGATTCAGACAATTTCAGTTACAATATATCACGTAGTGTCATTGAAGAGGGAAGTGAAATATAGTTTATGTTAAAGTGAACATATAACCAACCAAAGATGATGAAAGAACTCAATAAAACAATTATAGATATGGAAAAGGAGCACAAACAGAGAGAAAGGCTGATATCAGCATTTTCACGAAACCCTACACCAAAATTTCAGCTGAGAGTACCTGTATTGCCATTAACCAGCTCATGCTGACAGGAAAATGAGTGAGATTGATGAGAAGGTCTTAAATATTCTGCTGATCCACAAGACATTGCCTTCTTCCCACTTAAACTGAAATCTGGACTTTTAGATGCAGAGATGTCTTGGAGAACAGGAGACCCTACAGCTTGGGGTTTACTGACAGACATAAAGTGTTGGATCCACGGACTCGCCAGAAGGTCGTATGATGCCTCAGCCACATTTTGTTGAGATTTGGTCTTCTGAAAATAGATTTTCTGCCAGCAGCCATGTCGAAGAACCGTAAACTGGAACACGTTTTAAAACGAGGGGAAAAAGTAGAGGACGGCACATCAAAACTAAAGACATATATTGGCAGAAAAGGGCACACAAGGAGCACCCAGTAGAAGGAATCAGCATCCAACCTGACCAGAACGATCACGATTGCCAAAATGTACTTGACGGGACGATTTAGGTTCCGATCCCTCCTTCTGCAAGCGCCCACCCACAAGATCCACAGAATGATAAAGTTGGTTGACAAAAGATGTTTCCATGGATTCAATGTAAAGACTATGTTTCTCGTCTGTCCACTCTGTGGACATAGATTCTGTAACCGGTGAATCCTGCAGAATACATTTCATACCACGATCAGATTCTTCCTTTTAAACAATTAACAACTCTTGATCATGAAATGGCCAAAAGTGTTCAAGCATCCCCGGCTACATCCAGGTAAATCGAACGCCAGTCAAGAAACAAACCCAAAGTCTCTAAATGCATAATACATATACCTGGTCCGGATACCAAACCATTCAAACAAGCAAGATTATTCCATGAATTGGGTTCATTTTTCCCTAATGCAGAAGTCTAAGAGAAGCGCGCCATAAATATGTTCACATTCAAATCCTTTGACACTTAATGAGAAGACAACACAGATCTTCTTCTTTTTCTTCTCTCTTTTTGAATTTTCTTCCATCTGTGATTTTCTTTGCTGACATCAAGGCAGGAAACTGGAAACTCACGCTATCTCAACGAACCAAAAAGGGAACCACAAAACCAAAAATATTAAAAAATAAATAAAAGTGGAAAGCGAACATCAACTCAAACCAAAGAAATTCTAAATTAAGGGGAAAACAACCACAGGGAGGAAGAAAGAATCAAAATCAAAATCAAAACATATGCTCCTAAAACTCGAAGAGTCGAAGCACTCAAACTCACCCGAGGACTAGCTAACTCGCCTGAGTCCTGACTCGCTATCTCAGACGTAAGCGAACACATAGCCCCAGTTTTACTTCTCCTGAAAGGCTGAAACCATCCATCGTAGTATTCCTATTACATACAATTCATGTGCATAACGAAATATAAAGGCGTTTGCGGTTTTTATAATCTGGAGAGCCGAAAAGGGTTTACAGTTGTCACCGCTTTTACACGTGGAGTGGGACCATGATATGCCACGTCATCTTGATGATTAGCGGGTCCAGATATTTTCCTCCTCCAAAATATCTCTCGCCTTCGCTTGAGCGTTAAGGTTATACGCAACACAACAGTGCCTTTCAACTTCCCCGATCTTTTAAGGGATTACAATAATGTACAGTTTTCTTTTGTTTGCCCTTTTCTTATAAGATGAAATTGGTGCGTCACATGACCCACCTAATCTCCTGTGGTTCGTGTATTTGTTATCTACCAAATAAAATGAAATAGACAAAAGGTAAGAAGTGTTATTTAATATTTTAAAAAATTTTAATTTGGTGCATAATTTTATTTATAACATATCAAAATAGTACTAATAAGCAATTTAAATCTTAAATGAATTAAGTGTTTGGCTGTTTTTGATAAATAAAAGTAAGACTATATATTATTAGACCTTTTTAATATTGACGATGATAATGAGTCATAAATTTATCTTAAGTTACGTTACATTGTCAATTTTTATATAAATAATTTATTAATAATTAAATATAAACAATTATTAAAAGTATTATTATTATGCCGATACGTTACAATGAATACTATTTTAATAACATCATAGTGTAAAATGGTATAACAATAATTATAAATATATATTTAGATTTTTTAAATATTAAGGTGTAACTAATGCTTTTAGTCAATAAAATACAATTAATTATTATTAGATTTTTAATCTATTGTTTAATTAGTTAATAATCAATTAAATAATTTAGTGAGAAATCAAAAGACTTGATTATATTTATTAATAAAGTGCCCAGAGCGATGGGGTCGTTTAGGGCTAATCAACTGTTTTCTTTCGCTATCAGCCAAGTACCTTAATCATCTTTCTTCTCGGGAATGGACAAAAGTAAAGTGCACTAAGTAGGAGAATGGATAATATAGGAGCATGGCAACCTGTATTGGTACAATTGGAGCTAGTTCATTGGTGAATGAGCTGAACACGTCTCACGAATATCTTCACTCACCAGTGTCTGGATAGAATTCGATTGTCTGGGGCTGAATGACAAGAAAACTACCCAAAACCTCATGCCAGTGATTAATTTACAAGTAAAACAGAAAAGACGCATGTACGTCTTTTCTTTCAATTTGGGGCGGACCATTCGAACTTGCAAAATTCAAAATTATGGTGAGGATGGTTTCTGTGCCTGGTGAAAGGGAAATGCAGAGCAAAAGTAGTTTCCTTTAGAGAAAGGTGAAAAGGAAAAGGAAAAGGAAAATGAGCTTGTATTAAACTATTTACTGGTTTCAGAGAGTCAATTTCCTTTTTGGTGCAATGTAAAAACAACGTATCGTGCTCAAAAATCACATCAACTCTGAGGCTGATAATGTCCTTATACTATCTTCATGCATCAATTCTTACCAGTTTAATGCCGTATCTACTTGCTATTTTTATACTCGTTAACAAACAAAGTGGAAATGGTTGGTTACAGCTCAAACGTCAATCTTCCGGCTTTTGTTCGCCTTCTGGTATTACAGTTTCTTGCAAGTCAATTTGACCTGAATTGCCAGAAATAAAGCGTATTACAAGAAGTTTACCAATGAGCAATGCTGATGAATACTAACTTGACATTGTTAACTTTTATGACATGCAAGTCGTCGTTAAGTATATGCAGATCTAAGTCCTATTTGTGTGATTCTAAAATCTGAATTTAATTGGAATTATTGGACAAAATGCCTCAGCAAGCACGAAATAATTCCAAATTCAAAGTGTAGCCAATTTAATATAAAGAACTCAAGAGGACCATCTTGTCTCTCTTTTGTCCTGAAGAAGAGGAAAAGTTGTACCGTATCACCAATGTTAGTTATTTGTCACTACTAAATAAAGCTTAAATAAAGAGGAAAACAGAATATACCTAACAAGGATACCAAAGACGGAGCCTTTGAAGGTGCCTTTGATTTTACATATGTACCTGAATATAAAGTAAGGAAAGCTCTTCAAGTGCCCAAATTATAGCAATCCAGAGGAAATGTAGGACCGACTTACATAATCGCTGAAGTTCTGATTTACCATAAAATATTATATGGTAGCTACGTAATAATAGGATTCTTTCTTCTTTTTTTTTTTTTTGGTATACTTAGTTATAGGATATAGGACAGTTCAAGACATTAGAGAATAAGATGAAAGCTAGGGAAGGAGCTAGCTTAATGAATTAACAGTAAGAAATTCAAACTAGAATACCTGAACTTTCCACGGATTTAAGGACATCGGATTTTCTAAAGGTGAATCCGATGAAGTTGGTATCTTTTGATGTCAACATCTGTCCCAAAAACGAGGAGAAAATGTTAAAACAGCCTGCATATGAAATTCGAGAGTTGTCATTTTGAAGGTCCACGACGGTTCATACCTTCCTCCAAGGTCCAACAGACGGTATTGTAGACGATTGACCTTCCAACTGTCAGAAAGAAAAGGCTTATCAGACGTGGCAAGACCTTTTAAATAGAATATTGTATGTAATATTGTACTATCACAATTCACAAACAACTATAAGAATTCTACAAACTTGAATCAAAATGTAGGGAGGCAACTATCTAATTTAAGAGGAATTAAAAGCCCTTCCACATTTTCTTTTACAGGTGAGAAGTTCATTGACTGTTCCAACGAGTAAGATAAATATTAATTATATTTAAACGAACAGAGGAAAGAAATGCCGTTCTCTTCATGCTTTGGTCTTGGAAACAGGTAAAGGGACGGGTAAAAAACAAAAGAATGATGCTCTAATGATTTAAAATCGAGGTGTTACAGGAACTAAGCAATTAGTTTCAAAGGTTATAAGTTGTAACGGCAAAGTATATCTTAACAATTTCACCATATACGACAGCTTGAGGACTCACACTACATTCATAATAATTGCACTCACTTCAGGAAATTTCTCAAAATTTTGAGTATCCATGTCTCCGTTGACTGTAGGCACGTATGCAGCTTCCATTTCATACAGCTTATCCCATTGAATGGTTCTGAGCCATGGATGTGCCTGAAATATTACTTGCTTAATACGGAACACGGAACAGAGCAGTATAAAGGGCAATGGAAAAAAGAACATAGATGTTTCATGGTTCCATAAACGAAAGATCAAGCAAAATGGATCCACATTTAGCGATGAACCAAATCAATGTGGAAGATCTGTCTCACACAAACGGAAACAAATGCAAATTGTCTCTGAAGACCCTTCTGCAAACAGAGCATTCTTTAATGCTTGAAAGAAACACATACCTTCAATTCTTGCACACCTCTTGTCCCCAACCTTGATTCCACATCACATAGCAAGCGGGAAATTAGATCTTTGGCCTCGTATGATAATTTGGGTTCCTCTGGGAATTTCAGGCATGTCTTCCAATTTATTATCTGATAGATAAAGGAACCAGTTCTTCAGAAAATGTTAAGAATTCCAAACAAATAGTTGAATTGAGAACATAATTCAGGCATCACCTTCCGGCATGTCATCCTTGGGTCATCTGAACAGAAAGGAGGATAACCTATGAGCATCTCATACATGATTGCGCCCAGTGACCACCAATCGCACTCCATTCCATATCCTTTCTTCAGCAGGACTTCTGGCGCCATATAATCAAGAGTTCCAACAGTTGAATAGGCCTGATGACGAAAAATGAGAATTCCAAAATTAAATTGCTGTCTACAATAAAAATAACAGTACTTTAAGGACTCTGAATAAGATGTTAAGGTTCAGTGCGATAAAAAAAATTACTAATGCACGGCGATTCCGTTTCCATTGTAGCAATTGTTCTTTTGGCATAGACCACGGGGCTTTGTCACTGCCCGCTTGTCCCCCAACTTCATTTGAAGCTTCTTGAGTTGCAACGTCTTCGTTTTCCAGCAAAATTGTCGAATACTTCTCATCCAGGGGCTTGCACAAGCCAAAATCTGAAAGCTTTAGATGGCCATTTTTGTCCAGTATCAGGTTATCCGGTTTAATGTCCCTGTATTTTTGAAGTAAGCAAAATGAATTGAAAATCAGCTTCTTTCAAACAAGAATCACTGGATTTTTAGGTGAAGATATTAAATTTATAAAGAAACTTTACACTACAACACGTACATTAATGCAGTCACTTTTTACATGCTACAACACCTAACTTCTTTAATAATAAAACTTTCTCCACGCTGAAAGGGAGAAACACAGAAAACGCATTCTAAACTGTATGAGACACGGTTGTTCTACCTGTGAATATAGTTGTGCTGGTGAATTGAATCTATAGCTAGGATGCTTTCTGCTATGTAAAAACGAGCAACATCTTCAGACAGAATATCTTCCCTCATGAGTAATGTCATTATGTCTCCCCCAGGTAGATACTCCATTATAAGGTACAAGAAATCAGAATCTTGAAAAGAATAGTGAAGTTTTACAATGCACCGACTATCAACTTCCGCCAGTAAGTTCCTCTCGGATCGAACATGCTCAACCTGTTAATAAAAGAAAAAGATTAAACGAAATAACCATCATGATATGCTAAGAATGTATACAATTTTTCTGTACAACTAGGTTAAGTTTGCTTTATTTGAATCCACAAGAGATTTCGAGTAACACAAAACTACAAAACCACAACACTAGACCAATTCTTGTTTCATAATGACTAGGTTGGTACTAAGACCACTACAGTAGCATCGTCAAGGGGCATCTAAAAATTTTAACAAAGCATATGAAAATGCTTTGAACTTGACGTATTCCCATGGTTGGTATATAATACTACAATGATAAAAGGTTCGATGACTTTCTAGAAGAGTGGAAAACAACTATTCCCGGTCCCAGTTGAATGAAAGAAACTAAAAGACTGGTTCAAGACTTCACTCAGAGGGAATAACAAGTAAATAATTGTGAACATTAACGAACTTTATTATTCTGGCCTCACCTGTCCGCGGCTAAGCATCTCAGACTTCTTCAGTTTCTTCATGGCAAAAATTTCTCCGGTTGACTTCGCTCGGCATAGCCTTACCTGCATTTGATGAGTCCAACATATAAACTTCACTTTATTTGCAGTCACAATGTGATTCCTAACAAACAAAATGATCCAAATTAAATCTCCACAATCTAGAACTGAAGATGCGCTAATGGAACTATACGTTGGAAAACGTATATGTCCCGAGGAATCAAATAAATGACCCAAGTAACTTAATAATAAAGCTCATAAAGCTTCAAGTTTCCAATAACCACTTTCACAATCTATTCCCCAATAAAGAAACATTATAACAACAATGGAGTTGATTAGCATGAATCATGGTGTTTCCATATTTACCTCCCCAAATGCACCTTTACCAATCACAGTTAATTGTTCGAAGTCATCGATACCAACTTTACGCCTTTGCAACCTCATAAACTCCGTTTCTTTGCGCTCCAAATTCCTCAACATTTCCTCTTGTTCCTCATCGGATATCCGAGCCTCTTGTGCTTTCCTCTGAAGTGTTCGACGTCTGAAACAGAGCATACAGAACAAACAGAGTCATCTTGCTTATTATATAAAGACCGCAATGAACTGCTTAAATGCGGAAACTAACAATCACTTTCATAAATCGCCTAAAACAAGAAGCAGCAATAAGAGAACAATAAAATTCATTGTAGGATCTCTTTCTTTTCAAGTTGACCTCGTATGACTTGGATTAAATCACTAATACTAATGAATCAGAGTTGTTTTTACCTCTCTAACCGATCTTGAAGACCTTGCAAGTGATTCTTGTAGTGATTCTCTATAAACTGCTTGGCAGCAGCGGCCTTCTGCCTAGTGACCGGCGACGAAACCGACACATCAGGGCCCGAATCCAAGCCGCTACGATCCGGCTTCAAGTTCAGAGCACCTAGCCTCACCGTACCATCACCTCCGTCCATATCGTCGAACGAATGAAATCAAAATCGAGCAATTAATCCGATTCAACAACACTCAAATCAGAAGCTCATTTCTGCAAGATCTGGAGAGGTTAGGGGAAACGTGCAGATACGAGTGTATGTGAAAATGACCCACAGAAACTGAGGCTGTTTCGAGCAGAAAATGAACTGGCAGATTTATATATATATAGAGACAGAGAGAGGGGAGGTAGGAGGCGTCAAAATGGCCGTCTTATCTGTGAAGATCTGTTTTGTCCGTTTGCTTGCAAATTTTAAATATGGAAACAGCTTTCTGGTAGCAGTAGTAGGTGGGTCGGGGAGAGAGGGATGGAACACGTTAAACGCCATCGTTTTTCTCGCATGAACTGGAATCTCAGAAGCATTTAATGGATCCAGAGAGACAACAGGTAAAATCTTGCGTTCGACAGATTTAGCGGCAGACGTTTCTGGGCCAACTACGTGGATTGTCGGCGGAGATTTATATTACGTACATACGGCGTGCCGTTTCATTCAATAGCCGATTTCTAGTGGCTGCGTGAATTGCACGCTCGCAATTAATTTGGTGAAAGAACTCAGTCCTATCAACGTTGTTATTGGGGGATTGTCACGCACGGGGTCAGGAAGAGAGTTGGACGGGTATACAACTGAGTTTCCCAAAGATGGTTAAAGGTATCATGGTAGTGCGTGTCGGTCCGAAGTCAAGCATGAGTGCGGTGGGATCTCATGGAATGTACATGTCCATGTGGAACAGTACCTCTGTACCATTTTTGTTAATTTTCGATATTTTATTTATTGAATGGCTAAGATCTAACGACACATCGCATGATCAACATAAACGGAACAAAAGATCTGTTCCGTGCACAAAGTCCGATGCCTGAGGTCCCGGTGATGTCACACGTCACAAACGTGACTTTCAAGTATCGGATCTCGGACCCGGGTCTCTAACTCTAATCTTCCATATTCTCTCCTAAACTAAAAACCAGGGTTCGCCACGTGGGTCGTCATCAGCTTTTTCTTAACCTTACGTTACAATACAACCTGCCACCTTAAATTTTGATTATAAAATGACGGTTTTTTTTTTGGGTCTTAAACTCATAGTAAGTTCTTATTTGGAATAACTTATATTAGTATAGTTTTTGTTAGTATAATTTTTATAAGAAATTAATTATTTATTAATTAATTAAAAATAATTTTTTTAAAAGAGCTTTATATAGTAGACTGTTTGATAACATAAAAATCAAAAGCAATTTTATTAATTTTAACTAAATTTTATTTTGTAAT
>JANTNU010000002.1:2961423-2977917 GCA_024752395.1 Erythroxylum havanense
TCATACATTGATATTTCTTTAATAACCAAATTTTCATATTTGATTGCTTAGCAAATTTAGGAGGCATAAATTTAGTACTTTGACTTAGTTCTTATGGATCGACACTTGATTGCTACAACTAAACCCGTACACTTGCGGAGTCTATCAAGTTTTTGGCGCCGTTACCGGGGACTTATGTCAAATATTTAATTTTTCTGAACAAAATTGACTAAGCTTTACCTAATTCCATTTCAGTTGTAGGTTTATTTATATCTACTTTGCATATAAGTTTGTTCACTCTCATTTATGTTTTTCGTGCAGTGGTGAACCGAGATTTATAAACAATTTACTTTCACAGCCCCATTTGATCATGAGATCAAGAGAACGTTCCACAGAAGGAAGAAACAGAGGTTTGAAAATAAGAAGAAGGTGACAATTACCAGTAGTAGCAATACAATAGCAGAAGGAGTACAACTAAGGCTACGTGATTATGCCGAGCTAGGAGTTCAAGAAAACACTTCGGAGATTCAAAATCCAACCGTGGAAGCAAATAATTTTGAGTTAAAACCAGCTTTTATTTCTATGGTTCAGCAGTCGCAGTTTGGAGGGTCACCTGTCGAAGATCCAAATATGCATTTAACAGTCTTCCTTGAAGTTTGTAACACTTTGAAAATGAATGGAGTCACTTCTAATGCCATTCGTCTCCGTCTTTTCCCATTCTCTTTAAGGGATAAGGCAATAGCACGGCTTCATTCACTTACTAGATCTATTACTACACGGGATCAACTCTCCAGGACATTTTTATCCAAGTATTTTCCTCCAAGCAAAACAGTAAATCTCAGGAATCAAATCTCCACATTCACGTAGAAAGATGAAGAGATACTGTATGAAGCGTGGGAGTGTTATAAAGATTTACTTCGGTTGTGTCCACACCATGGCTTACCATCTTAGATGGTCCTTCATAATTTCTATAATGGATTACTCTAGTCAATGAGGACCTTAATTGATGCTGTAGCTGGTGGAGCCATTTTGAATAAAACCTATGCTGATGCATACAATCTCATTGAAGAGATAGCTCTCAATCATTACCAATGGTCCAATGAAAGAGGAGTAGCAAAACGCACTCCAGGTAAGTATGATGTTGATGCACTTACGATAGTTTCTGCTAAAGTTGATGCCATGACTTACAGGTTATTGAATGTTAATTCTGTGAATGCTAGTAGTTCTACTTCTGTATGCGAATATGTGGTTCTGTTGATCATATATCTGTTAATTGTCAAGTTGGTAGTCCTTTTGCCCAAGATCAAGGTAATGATCAAGTTCATGCCATCAACAATCTTAACCAAAGACCTCAATTTGACCCACACTCAAACACTCACAACCTAGGTTGGAGGAATAATCCAAATTTCTCCTGGAGGAATAATCAAAATCTCCCATTTTAACTAAATGTTAGGCCACCTCCTGGATTTCAAAGGCCTTCCAATCTATTAGGACCTCCAAAATTAAACCTGGAAAGTATGATAGAATCTATGTTACTAGTCCAAAGACAACAAGATGAAACTATCAATCAATTAACCTCTAAGGTAGATTTATTAGTTGCTCATAATAAGTTGCTTGAGAACCAAATAGCAAACTAGGCTAGTTCATCAACCACGCCACCAGGTAAATTACCTAGTCAATCTGAAACCAATCTTAGGGAGCATTGTAAAGCTGTGACATTGAGAACCGGAAAACAATTAGCAGGACCTTATGATCCTAGGAATGAGGTTACAAAGGAGAGGATAGTTGAAACTCAGGACAGGGGAAGAAGGATAGAAGTTGAGAAGGATAATGAAAGTGAGGATGTTGATCCTTCTGAGGAACCAGAACAACCACCTCTAAAACCATACACTCCACCAATTCCTTTTCCTCATAGAATGGCCAAGGCCAAGCTAGATGCTCAATTTGGGAAATTTTTAGAAGTTCTTAAAAAGTTGTACATCAACATCCCTTTCACCGATGCACTTTCTCAAATGCCTTCTTATGTTAAGTTTTTAAAAGAAATTTTGTCAAATAAAAGAAAGTTAGAAGAGCATGAAACTGTTGCCTTAACTGTCGAATGTAGTGTTGCCATTCAAAACAAGCTTCCTCCTAAAGTCAAAGATCCTGATAGTTTTTCAATTCTTTTCCAAATTGGTAACATTACAATTAAACGTGTTTTGTGTGATTTAAGGTCAAGTGTGAGTTCAAAGTCATTATCTTTATCTAGAAAACTTGATTTAGGAGAATTGACACCCACTACTGTTGCCTTGCAATTAGCAAATCGATCTATTAAATATTCTGTTTGTGTATTGGAGGATGTGCATATTAAAGTAGGTAATTTATATATGCCTGTTGATTTTGTTATTTTGGAAATGGAAGAAGGCACTCACACTCCAATCATACTTGGGAGGCCATTTTTGACTACCGCAGGATGTCAAATAGATGTGAAAAATGAAAAATTATCTTTTGAGATTGGAGAGGATTGTGTTCAGTTTGATCTTTCAAAAGCTACTAAATTTTCGAGCTTGTCTAATGATTGTTTTAGAATTGATATCATTGATTCTATTGTAAATACCCATTTGTCCAACCAACATTAAGATGATTTTCTTGAGCATTGTTTAATTACTAATGGAACACCAAGTGATGAGATTCCAAAAGTGGCCATGATTGTTAAAGCTTTAGCAAATCTTCCCACAACTTACAAGGTTAAAGGGGAGCAATTTGAAGTTCTAGAAATGGATCAACAAACTAAAGTGAAAGCACTTGCGGTAGAACTCAAACCTCTTCCTTCTAATTTAAGGTATGAATTTCTGGGCCCTGATTCTACATATCTTGTGATTGTGAATGCTAACTTAGATGTTGTTGATACTGAAAAACTTGTTAGCGTTTTAAGAAAGCATAGAAAGTCCATAGGATATTCTTTAGATGATCTTAAAGAAATTCATCCTTCTGTGTGCATGCATCGAATCTTAATGGAGGATGATCATAAGCCCACTATTGAACATCAAAGGAGATTAAATCCTAGTATGCAAGAAGTGGTCAAAAAGGAAAATTTGAAATTGCTTAAGGCTGACATAATTTATCCTATTTCAGATACTAACTGGGTTAGTCCAGTTCATGTAGTTCCTAAAAAAGGAGGGATGACAATAGTGACAAATGAAAAGAATGAACTCATTCCAACTAGTACTGTCACCGGGTAGAGAATGTGTATCGATTACCATAAGTTGAATTCTGCAACAAGAAAAGATCATTTTCTCCTTCCCTTCATTGACCAGATGTTAGAAAGACTTGCTAAGAATTCTCATTTTTGTTATCTTGATGGGTATTCGGGTTTCTTCCAAATCCCCGTTCATCCACAAGATCATGAAAAAACCATCTTTACATGCCCATATGGTACTTTTGTCTATAGGAGAATGCCTTTTGGTCTTTGTAATGCCCCTGTCACTTTCCAACGTTGTATGATGACAATGTTTTCTGATTTCATTGAAATTATAATGGAAGTGTTTATGGACGATTTCTCTGTTTATGGCTTGTCATTTGATGATTGTTTGAAAAATTTGTCATAAGTGTTGGAAAATTGTGAAGAAACTAATTTAGTTTTGAATTGGGAGAAGTGCCATTTTATGGTCCAAGAGGGGATTGTACTAGGCCATTTGGTTTCCAGTAAAGGTACTGAAGTTGACAGAGCAAAAGTGGAAGTAATTGAGAAATTGCCCCCACCTACTTCCGTCAAAGGTGTGAGAAGTTTTCTTGGACATGTTGGTTTTTACTGACGGTTCATTAAAGATTTATTTAAAATAGCAAAACCTCTAACACATTTACTTGTCAAGGATGTATCTTTTGAATTTAATGAGGATTGTTTGAGTGCTTATTACAGGTTGAAAGATGCTTTAGTTTCAGCTCCAATTATGCAAGCACCTAATTGGAATCTTCCATTTGAAGTGATGTGCGATGCAAGTGATCACGCTTTGGGAGCTATTTTTGGACAAAAAAAGGACAACAAACCTTATGCAATCTACTACGCTAGTCGTACTCTGGATGAGGGTCAAATCAACTATGCCACCACAGGAAAAAAATTTAGCTGTTATTTTTGCTCTTGAAAAGTTTCGATCTTACCTAAGTAATTCTAAAGTTGTTATCTTTACAGATCATGCAGCTATTCGGCATCTATTGAAGAAGGACTCCAAGCCACGTCTTATCTGATGGGTTTTAATATTGCAAGAATTTGACATAGAAATTAAGGATAAAGCTGGTATTGAGAATGTGGTAGTTGATCATCTGTCTAGAATTTCTGTTTCCAGTGGAAATTGTTCGATTGATAATTCTATTACGGGAGAACAACTATTGGTTATATCATCTCTTGTAACACCGTGGTATGCAGATCTGGTTAATTACATCGTTTGTGGACTGTTCCCACTAGAGATCACTCATTAACAGAAGAAGAAACTCATTTCTGATGCCAAATATTATGGTGGGAAGAACCATTACTGTATAAATATTGTGGAGGTGGTATTTTTTGACGATGCTTGCCTGAAGATGAGGTCCAGAGTGTTCTTTATCATTGTCATTCAACAGTTTACGGTATTCATTTCGGTCCAGATAAGACAGCTACCAAGGTTCTCTAAGCAGGATTTTTCTGGCCTACTTTGTTTCGTGATGTAAGGGAATATATAGCTATATGTGATAACTGCCAGCGGATGGGTAACATATCCAAGAGAGCTGAGATGCCCCAAACTGGAATATTGGAGGTTGAATTGTTTGATGTTTAGGGAATTGACTTTATGGGTCTGTTTCCTAAATCCTATAACAATCTTTACATCTTAGTAGTAGTAGATTATGTTTCAAAATGGGTAGAGGCAGTTGCGACTTCCACGAATGATGCTAAGGTTGTAATCAAGTTCTTGAAGAAACATATATTCACTCGTTTCAGAATTTCAAGAGCCCTTTTGAGTGATAATGGTACCTACTTTTGTGATAAGTCCATCGAGAATCTTTTACGAAAATATTGTGTCTTTCATAGGATTGCTACTCCTTGTCACCCTCAAACAAGTGGACATGTTGAAGTTTCGAATCGAGAAATCAAGGGTATTTTAGCAAAGACGGTTGATAAGTCAAGGAAGGACTAGTCTTTAAAACTTGATGATGCTCTTTGGGCATACCGTACAGCTTTTAAAACACCCTTAGGTATCACACCATATAGAATTGTGTTCGGCAAAGCATGTCATTTACCAGTGGAGTTAGAACATAAAGCCTATTGGGATGTCAAAACTTTAAACTTTGACATGAGATCTGCTGGCGAAAAGAGAGCAATGGAATTGAATGAGTTGGATATTTTAAGATTGGAAGCTTATGAGAGTTCTCGCCCTTACAAGGAAAAGACCGAGCTGTGACATGACAAACATATTACTAAAAAAAGGTTTGAAGAAGGTGATTTAGTTTTGTTATTTAACCCTCAACTTCGTCTTTTTCTAGGTAAACTAAAGTCTCGATGGTTTGGTCCATTTCGAGTTTTACAAGTGTTTCCATATAACGCGGTCGAAGTTTGGAGTAAAGTTTTCGGAGCTTTAAAGGTCAATGGACAACGCCTGAAACCTCATTTTGCAGGACATCCATTAGGTGCCACAACAACTGTGGCACTTTCTGAACCACAACAATGTTGATATACTTTATTGATTTGCTCACACCATTTAATGAGCTTTGTTTATATACATTTTTTATTTTTATTTTTTCTTCTTAAGTTCATAGGTTATTTCGAGGCCTTTCATAAAAAAACCCCGATGACCTGTGTGAATACCAATATTAGTTGAAGTTGGTGGAACGACACCAACTTCCCTTAAGTTCTTGAATGGGTGGAGTTGCTAGTGTTGGGAGGAATATCCCCTTTTGGGCCGTTACAATTTCTACACAATCACATACTTTTGGTCTACCAATTCTAGCCGGCATGAATGGCATGACATTTGTGCTCCTTAACTGGCTTATGTATGGAGCCGCTAGAAATTGAGATAGTTAAGTCCCTTTTTGGGTCGTTTAATAACTCGAACAACTGAGGGTGTTATTGCTCTTTAATACCCTTTTGAGATGCACGCTACTAGGGAAATACCTAATGAGGTACCCCTTTGAGGCATGTGTTACTGGGAATCATAAAATTGATTAATAAATTGGTCACCAAGCACTCCTTTGAGACGGAGGGGACAATAGGGGGATCATCCTAATATTTATTTACATTCCATTGAGTCTCGATCGATTTAAAGATGCTGATGCGTATCTCCTGTGATTTACTTCAGTCGTATCTTTGAGCCAAGCTTAGTAGAGATAATGAATGATGAACCATTACTTGGAGTGAGTATTTGATTCGGTGAAATGCAACATATTGTTTTGTTTGAACTTGTTTTTTTTTCCCTCTATGACTTTTGAACTCTATTTGTTTCCTTGCATTTGTATTTCAGTTTAATTTGCTTCAGGACAAGCAAAAGTTTCACATAGGGAAGTTTTATAAGTTGTTGTTTTTGATATGCTTTAGCTCTATTTTGTCATCGTTTTTGTATTAAATGATGTTGAATTGTCCATAGTTTTTTTGTGAATTTGGTACTGCTCTTTTGTTTTTGCTATTTGCAGGAGTTTGGGAAATACACAGTCTAATCGTGTGAAATCACACGGACTGTGTCTTTTGGAACAAAAATGCATATCCAGACCCAAAAGATACAAGGTCTAACCGTGTGAAATCACACGGACCGTGTATAAAGGTTATTCATGACAGTTTCGAGAATTAAAAGAGAAGTTGTTGGAAAAGAAAGGGGGAGGAGGAGAAGAGCGAAAGAGAAGAGAAAAGCTTGGGGAATGGAGGAATGAAGATTCAAGAAGCAATTGGAATTCCTTTTTCTTCCTCTTTCCATTTTTAATTTTATTCTCAATGTTCATATTTACAGTTTATTTTTCAGTTATGAAACTTTAAATTCTCTTATTCTAGTATGTTTGTTTTAACTTGGGATTTATGTATTAAGCCTTATGTCTTTATTTCTAAATTCAACGTTGACTTGATTTTAGTAAAGTAATTTTATCTAATGTTGATTTGGTCTGTCTAATCTAGGGTTTCTTAATGAATAATGATGGATGTTAAACTAAGTACTGAAAAGTGACGCTTAATAACTGAATTGCTAAATTAGACCTAATTGAAAGAACATCTAGATTTAGAATTCTTCATTAGGAGTACTTGAGATTAACCACTGCGTTCATTAGGTTGAATTTGATTTTTCTGATATAGGAAACTAGTTTAAAAATTGGAATCAACACGTTAATTACTTCGAAAGAACTAATTGATAATAGTGAGTTAATGTACTTTGATCAGTATTTTATTTCATAAGGATTACATTATTTCTTTGTTGAAATGAATTCCTAGAATATTAGTTTAAATTCTGTAAATCATGCATTGATATTTCTTTAATAACCAAATTTTCATATTTGATTGCTTAGCAAATTTAGGAGGCATAAATTTAGTACTTTGACGTAGTCCTTATGGATCGACACTTGATTGCTACAACTAAACTCGTACACTGACGGAGCCTATCAGCAACTCTCATAATATTTGTTTTTAATTCAATAAATCTCTTCATACTTGTAGTTCTGTTTCTCATTCTGTTGTAAATAGTGATAATAATGTCACACATTGGCATCAAAGACTAGGACATGCTTCTTTTCCTGTAATACAACACATGCCTTGTATTCCTATTTCTGGTTATAATAAAACTTGTGATGTTTGTCATTTCTCAAAACAATATAGACTATCTTTTCCTACTTCTTCCATTCAAACCTTAACTATACTAGAGTTGTTGCACATAGATCTTTGGAGACCTTACACAAAATTTGTCATTAATCAAGCTCATTACATGTTAACTATTGTTGGTGATTTCAGTTAGCAACTTGGATTTTTTTGCTTAAATACAAGCAACAAGTCACTCAAACTATTGAACAATGTTTACTTATGTTGCATAATCAGTTTGATTGCAAGGTTAAAAGCATTAGAATTGACAATGGCACTGAGTTTGTTAATGAGACATCTAGAGCTATGTTAGGGAGCATGGGAATTTTACATCAAAAAACTTATATCTATACTCCTCAGTAGAATGGAGTGGTGGAGAGAAAACATAGGCACCTAACTCAAGTAACACAAGCTCTTTTGTTTCAGGCAGGATTACCCAAGCGTTAATGGGGTGAAGCTATGCTTACTGCTACCCATATAATCAATAGATTGCCAACTCCAATTTTGAACTGGAAGTGTCCTTTTGAAGTACTCTTCAACAAAAGGCCTGCTTATGGACGATTGAAGACTTTTGGTTGCTTTTGTTTTGTCACCAATACTCAGCCACATAAAGATAAGTTTTCTCCTAGATCTTTCAAGTTTATTTGCTTAGGTTATGTTCCTGGTCAAAAGACATATAAGGCATATGATTTACAATCTCACCACATTATTATATCTAGAGATGTAATATTCTATGAAGATCAGTTTCCTTATAAAGCTTTGTCTGAGAATGAATTGTGTCCTTCTCTTCCATTTGTGTGTGTTACTGACCATGATCAGGAGGTGTTACAACAACATCAACATGGAAATCTTATTGGTGATTTATCAACTACAATTCCAACTACTTCCGCTTATTCTTCTTCTGTTACTCTTGACACAAATGCGTCACCACTTGCAAATACTGGTCCTATATCCTCGGAAGAGATACCAGCTATTTTGTACACCAGTACTAGAACGAGGAAGACACCTTCTTGGATACAAGATTTTGTTTGCAGTAATGTGAATCTGGTTCCTAGTGCCAGCTTGAAAATGACGGATTTAAAATTCTCAGAGTATTATTTGGCTTTTATGGCCAATATTGAGAGGATCAAAGAGCCTGCTAATTACAAACAGGTTGTGTTGCATCCTGGTTAGGTTGAGGCAATAAAACAAGAGTTAAAGGCCTTGGAGGATAATGCTACATGGAATATCACTACGTTACTAGAAGGTAAGCGTGTTATTGGTGCAAAATGGATTTATAAGGTGAAATTTAACCTAGATGGGACAATGGAGAGACTGAAAGAGAGGTTAGTGGCCCAAGGTTACAACCAGAAGGAATGGGTGGATTTTTTTGATAGTTTTTTTCCAGTTGCAAAGCTTGTTACGGTTAGAGTTTTCTTGGCTTTGGCAACACAAAATGGTTGGTGTATTCATCAGCTGGACATTAATAACACATTTCTTCATGGATACTTGCAGGAGGAGGTATATTTGGCTCCACCTGAAGGCTAAACCTGGCGAAGTTTGTAGACTCCGTAAGTCTCTCTATCGGTTGAAATAGGTGTCGAGAGAGTGGAATGAAAAGTTTACAAGTCAGTTGTACCAGTATGGGTTTACACAATTAGCCAATGATTATTGTTCATTCATAAAGTCATCAAAGGTTTATTTCTTGTTCTGGTTGTCTATGTAGATGATGTATTAGTCACAGGAAGAAATGAAGATGATGTTGTTGCAGTGAAGGACTTCTTGCATTCCAGGTTCACTATCAAGGACCTAGGATATGTCAAATATTTTTTGGGAATAGAAAAAGCAAGGTCCAACGTAGGGGAAAAAGCAAGGTCCAACGCAGGGATTTTTATTTCTCAGAAAAAATACTTGTCTAATATTGTGATGGATGTTGGATTCACTAGTTCAAAGGTTGCTTCCACACCCTTTGGATAGAAATCATAAATTTGATGAAGTTTCCGCTCCACTTGATGACCCAGAAAAGTATAGACAATTGGTGGGGCAGTTATTGTATCTGAATATGACAAGACCAGACATTTCTTATAGTGTCTAACAATTGAGTCAGTTTTATGCACTCCATGCGAGACTCATTGGTTGGCAGCATTACATGTTCTCAAGTATCTGGTTGTTTTATTCAACTAAACCAAATACAGATGTTGAGGTTTATTGTGATAGTGATTGGGCGACATGTCCTCTAAGTAGAAAGTCTTTGAGTGACTATTGTGTTTTTCTTGGTGGATCTTTGATTTCTTGGAAGACAAAGAAGCAGAATACGACTTCAAGGAGTTCCTGTGAGGTAGAATATCGAAGCATGAGTTCAGCAGTATATGAACTCCAATGGGTGTGTTATTTGCTTCAGGATTTTCAAGTGAAACTTCATACACCAATTCCCTTATGGTGTGACAGTAAATCTGCTTTATATATCACTGAAAGTCCAGTGTTTTATGAACGTACTAAACACTTAAAGATTGATTGTCATATCGTACGAAACAAGTTCAATGAGGGGTTTATTACTCCTATGTATGTTTCGACTCATCTTCAACTAGTTGGTGTTTCGATGAAGTCACTCGGTCATCCACAGTTTGAAGCAATCATTGCCAAGTTGGGAATGGTTCACAACCGATTCCAACTTGAGGAGGGGATATTAAAATATCTTGTTGTACACATTAGTTAGTTAGTTATTAATTATAATTTCATTACCTAGTAAGTTAAACAATTACTAATATACTGGTATATAAGCCACTGTACACCTGTTTTAATGTGATAAGAGATTTCTTTCCATATTACTCTACTTCGTTTGTGCCTCTAGACTTTCCTTTGTTACATATGTGCTATACAATCTGATAGATATCTAAAAACTCAAACAATCCAATATATTTAAATATTGGTAGTAAATCATAAAAATCGATAAATTTTAAATAAATAACGAATGAGTCATAAAAAATAAATATGAATATGAGTAGAGTAATACCCAAATGAACTCTACCTATTGCTATCCCTTCACCTAGTTATCTAATTTGCTCTTAACTAATCCAAAGCTGATCAACCGCTGCATGCCGAGTGAAAATAATGGTAAGTTCTTTGGTGGGTGATTTTAGATCCGATTACAACCCAATATATTGGGAGCACAGTCACAAGGGTCGTGTATAGAGAATGTCAAACTAAAACATTACACAGGAGTGGAAACCAGAGCCCCATCAAAGATCAAACTCTCCATCTTTAAACACTTCAGCCAGTCAGTCTACAATTCAATGAAATCCAAGATACCAGTGGCCTGTTCTTTGTTTCTAGCCTGCCATTTCACCAATCGAAAAGTAGGTCTTGTCAGTCAAGTGGACATGGACATGGACATGACCTTGTTCCTTTGAAATTCTATTGCAAATGTAAATCGGCCTTAGACATGGATTCCTACGTGTATGTAATTATGTATAGTGTTTTTGTTTTCTTTACCACTTCTGGTTGTTGTGAACGTGAGGGATGGGCTTCGAAAAAGTTATTGTATCCAAAGTAGGTGGACCAGAATGATGCACTTCAGC
Source organism: Erythroxylum havanense (assembly GCA_024752395.1). Taxonomy (NCBI): domain Eukaryota; kingdom Viridiplantae; phylum Streptophyta; class Magnoliopsida; order Malpighiales; family Erythroxylaceae; genus Erythroxylum; species Erythroxylum havanense. The sequence goes on from JANTNU010000002.1 coordinate 2,972,737, forward strand.
AATTGTGGTCCTCGAGATGACTGTTGAAAAAAAGGCCTAGACATTCATATTCTGCACGAGAAAAAATATGACCCCTTTTTGTGGTAATGTAATATAAACTTATAAAGAAAGAGTCGTCTTGTTGAAGTTGAAAAAAAAAAAACTTGACCCAAGAAAAAGGAAAACAACTTTTAATATTGCAAGTCACTCTAACTCACATGACGCATAGTACCAAGAACTGGCACTTCAATAATTCAACTGATCTTACACTTCCTTCTCTGAGTTTTCGGGTGAGGAACCATTACGTATGCTTCATGAACTAAAGGGTCAGCGGATTTTTGGTAGAGAACCAAGAAAAGGATGAACTGAGTCGTGTTCTTCCCATACTTACCATTCATTTCGGATCATATTAGTCCTCGGAATCTGACTTTAGATGCACGAAATGAGGAACTGTACGAGTCCCTAAAAACTCAACCCTGACCTCGAACGAGAAAGAAGTCAAGAAACGTTAGGTACTAAGCTGCCAAGCCTAGATTAAAAACTATATAGAAAAAAAAAATTATTGATGGTATAAACGTCCATTTTCAGATTATTGAAGAAGGTGGTTGCAACAGCCTTGGACCTACCTGACCTGATGAGAATTATAGACTTGGACAGTTCCATTGCATAATTAATTAGGAGACTTTGTTGTTGCTAGAGAGTCTTTGTTACCAACTTATTATCATTTTTTGTTTAGAGGTTTGCTCTTACTTGTAGAGAATAACATCAGCCCTACTTCAAAACTAGTGGGAGAAAGAAGACTCGTCATCCGTCCTGATCTGTCACTTTCTTAATACATGTGATAGGATCGGTCGACTTCACGGACTGTTGGCTTCCTTTGTCTGAAGTTCAATCACGGGGACATGTTCTGGCACTTGCTTTAGTGGTCAAGCAACTGCCAGCTCTAGCGATTCACGGAAATAATTATTGGAGAATGGCGATCACTTACAGTACTCTTTCAGTTCGTCACTGACAGTAGTGTTCTGAGCTATAAATTGAGAATGAAACTTAGTACACAAGATGATTCACACTTATTCTCACTTTTCTTGGAGTCATTAATGCCAACTCACGCATAAAATGTTCTTTACCGACGTAAAAGCTGCAGGTATGCTCTACGATTCCTGAGAGTGATTGAAGTAGCTTTCTTCTTGCAGACCAAAAACCAAAAGCAGCTTTCTTCAAATAATTAAATTTGTTTTGTCCAAGGATAAGACAAGGATTCTTATGGCTTGAAAGTGTATAAATTGCTAAATTTGGTCTTTAACATCGTAGAGTGCGGTGCACCATCGTTGACTAGCTAATTAATGCTAGCTGTATCGATTAGTATACATTAACTACTCTGACCTAATAGTAGTACGTAAAAGGTAAGGGATGTGATTAGAGTTCATACTTCATCACTTGTATAAGTTTGATTTTTCAGATTAAACGTTCAGATGCAGCACGTATATCGAGAAAAAAATTAGTGCGCAGATAGTCTCGCTTGTTTCGCTGGAGTACACAATTCGGGTCTTTTTTATGCTGCACAAGCCCCCTCTTGGCTTTTAAGAGATCCTCCAACGCGATGCGCAAAGCGTTATGTATCCAGGAGCGTTAATTTAGTGTTGTAACTCCTTTGTGTAATAAAAAAAATTTATATAAAATTATTGATTCGAGATATATAACAATATTAGAAGTGAAACACTGGCTCCGTTAGTAATAATATTTGATTATTATAGAAGAGGTTTAATTCCTAAAATTAGTTTTGGAAGTTAAACCATTTCTTGGGTACATCAGAAAGTATATATACGAGGTAATTAATTATTCCTCTAATTAAGCGACCAGACCCAATAATTCTAAGACGATAGGTCGTCTGGCTTCAAGGTTGTCGCCACTATAGGACTTTTTACAGAATATTGACCCTTCGAATCAACCCAACTCAGATAGCCGTAGATTGTCTTCCCTTTAGCTAGTTGACCTGGACCTTCTATAACCAATTTGTATGTTAGCTTCTCGTTCATGTCCTTGAACTCCAACTTCTCCGGAACTACTCGAGCTTTTATCCCAGCCAAGCCTGTCAAGATTGCGGCGTAAGTTGAAGTTCCTTTGCCAACGTTAGTCACTGTCCTGTGAAACTCCTGTTGGATGGTTGGGCCGTCTGCTTTAAAAAAGGCAATAAAAGAAGGGTAATTCAGGTCTAGTGAAGGGTTGGTACAATCATTAGTTGGTGATCCTGTGATGGATTGGATCTGCTTTTCTGTGAAGTTTAACGCACAAAGTAGCTTCACGTAATCACTTGAATTCAAGTCGTAAACTAAGCCTGGGTCTAGTGCTTTATTAGGATTGACTTGGCCAGCTCCCATTGCTAGAGGAGTCGCCGCCTGATTATCGAATCCATTGTCTTTAATTGGCTGATCAGAAGCGGAACTCGTAGTATCAGCAGTCGTCATCATGGCCGACCGTATCGCCGCTGGACTCCACTCAGGGTGTGCCTTCTTCAAAAGCGCCGCCACTCCAGCCAAGTGTGGACATGACATGGAAGTTCCAGACAATAAATTGAAATTGCTGAATAGAGGCCGAGAATCGATTTCTGTTACAGAGATATTCTGAGGCCATGCAGCTAATATTTGTGCTCCAGGACCCATAATGTCCGGTTTCAAGACGTATGGGCAACTCGAAGATGGCCCTCTAGAGGTATAGCTAGTGACACTCGGAGCTACTCTGGTACCCAGATATGTTTTCCTAAATTCCATGCTTCCCTGAGGCTTGGAACTGCTCTTGATATAATCTTTGATCGTTTCTCCTTCTTTTGGATTCATGAATATCGCGGGAAACGAAGTCTGAAGCAAGAACTCATTTTCTGTGAGATTTGTGATAAAGATACCTCCAGCAACATGGGCATTTCGGACATTGTCAACTTGATCGCTCAACGAGTCATTCTTGTCCTGACAAACCACAATTTTTTTCCCAACTTTCTTCAACTCGTTCAAACTTAAGCACGCATCCATGAACATGATTGGGACTGGGTTAGCAGAAAAGTTTCCTGGATAGAGAGATGAGCCGGTGAGAGAAACCCCATTTCCAAGTGTTAAAACTGCACCAAAATCACGGTCCATTGTGCCTGCGGCCACAGTTAGCACCCAAGGTGTGCCATTGTGGAGACTTGCAGTGAAAGGGCCTTCGTTTCCAGCAGACGTGGACACAAAAATATTTTTCTCCACAGCTTTAAATGTGGCCAATGCAATGGGGTCCTGGTACAGATCAACTCCATCCAAACCCAAAGATATGGATAGTACGTCGACTCCATCGTTGATTGCCTGATCAATTGCAGCAATTATATCAGATGTGAATGAACCTTCTTCAAACAAAGCCTTGTACATGGCTACATGCGCTTTCGGAGCGACCCCACTTGCAGTTCCAGGGGCATAATCGAAGTACGAAGCCCCTCGGACGAAATTCCCAGCCGCAGTGCTTGAGGTATGCGTTCCATGTCCGTCTACGTCTCGAGTGGAGTTCATAGATATTGTAATATTAGGAAATTTGGCAACCAGACCTCTGTTGAAAGCGCGCGCCCCAATCAGCTTCCTGTTGCACATTGAAGAGTTGAACTGTGTGCCACTCTCGCAGACTCCTTTCCATCTCTTTGGTACTTCAGGCATTCCATCGTCTTTATAGCTCTCACTTTCCGGCCAGACACCTGTATCCACCACTCCTATTATCACATCCTCGCCGAAGTTCGACACCTTCCAAGCTCCTGAGTTAGGAGTTAAGCCAAGAAACTTGGTTGAATGAGTCGTATCTTTTTTGACAGGTAAATCTTTGATGGAAGAAATGTAACCAGGAGAGCCTTTCAAGGCCTCAAGCTCTGAAGGTGTGAGACTAGCACTGAATCCGTTAATAACATGATCATAACTATAGAGTAGCTTGGATGATGAGATGGTACTAAGATTAGTACTGCTTCTACTAGAGGAATCATCTAATACAGAAGAAAGGGTGGCAAAAAACCATCCGTGCTTGCCAGAGTAGGCTTTGGGCATGGCTGACAAGTCCATGTGAACAATATAGTTGTCGGTTTGTGTTAGTGAGGGAACGAAGTACGAGACACAGATAATAAAACAAAACCATACATGGACGCCATTGGAATTGCAGTGAATGGCCATGAATTCAGGCGTAGAGAGGATGGAAAATTCGTTATATAACTACAGCACCGGAAAGATGCGTGCTTATATAGAGAAATGACACGTATGGTGTCATCTCTATCTCAGTACGTTGCTTGTATGAATTCTTTTTCTTTTCTTGCTCCAACTTGCCAATTCCTTTGTCCGTTTAATTCGTAATGGGCCATCATCCACAAGACCACAATACTTCGCTCGTGCCCATTATCAAATCTTGACTTCAGTCACCTCCAATGTTATCCTTGGTTTTCTGGAAGTAGCTGAAAATCTTGAGGTCGAAATTAGGCGTTCTCCATCATTAATCCGCATGCACAGCTCAACAGACGAACACTAGCTAGGGAAGTGGCGATCAATTTCTTACCAGATACCTCATCTACATACTTATGGACCGCAAACTCTAAGGTGTCCATACGAATCTATCGCTGTCGAATTGTGCAAGGTGTATTAGCTTCTAGTTAAAAGGTAACTAAATGGTTCTCCAACTTGGAACCCAATAAGGAATTGGGAGTCTATCGTGTATATATGGTTAAATGAATTTTCTCTTCATATGTTTTTGTAGATCCAAAATGGCGATTTCCTTTGCTGTTTTAACCCTAAGACCTCCATTTTTAGTTGATTTAAAGAAGTAGAATAATCAGATAAACAAAACTTGGAGACTGTATAAGCTCCCACCAATTATAGCATGGAGGAGAAGAAAATAGAGCAAAAGGATATCCTGTAGGCCCTGGTTTGTTTTAGTCCGTAAATGAATCTGACTGGTTCGAGTACAACCAAAGAAGTTTCCTATTGAATTCCCTTAAGTCCCACCATGTGCCCATTTGTCTTTCTTTGTCATAATATAAGCTTTTCACAAAGGAGGCAATACCATCTTTTCCGGTTATGAAATCAATGCCGATTTTTATTTGTACGGAATTCTTTCAATTATATATTATTAAAATCTTGACAATTCTATTTATTTTAATAATTTCATGATTAAAAATTAGGTAATTTATTAATTATTTAATCAATTTTT
>JANTNU010000002.1:2990088-3002271 GCA_024752395.1 Erythroxylum havanense
TCACCATTTTCCAATTCCAACTCAGAAGCTAGCAAATTCATAAACCATATCCAAGAATCATTATTCTCTACTACCACGGATACATCCCTCCATCACCATCCTTCCCAACTGCACTCAATAGATAGCCTTGGAATTCTGTCTTAAGAAAGCAACCATCAAAACCAGAAATTGGCCTCAAAGACCTCCATCCTCTTTTCATTACATTAAAGCAAATATACAATATTTTGACTACTAAAATAAATAAATGAATAAATATAACTATCGATGATATGTATAAATATTATTTTGCATACCTAGAATAACAAGTTTTTTCATTTCTTACCAATTGTAACTCTATTATTGATCATAGATTACTAATTCTCAACTCTTGTACATATCCTTGTAGCTTGGCATATTCATTCATATAATCAGTTGCCCTCCCTTTTCTTATTCTCCTTTTTGCTACTCTACATATACTTGAGTTAACAAATATATTAATTTTTTCCTGCATCTTCATCCATGTTTGACTTACTAAATTTAAAACCAGGTACACTATAATAAGCCTTATGCATTTAAAGGTATCCTAATTCCTTTCCCATCTCATATATTTACCTGTAGCCAACATAATCAAGGTCTACTTTATCAAAAACACTTGTTTATCTGTCAACATATTTCAACTTTGGTTCTACTATAACCTTTCCACCATTAAACAACCTTATACTATCAAACTGAGTCATCATACACTTGTTCACAAGTAAGGGGAAATAATTATAGCCGCATCAAAAAAGGAACATTCACTTGAATATAGCCACATCATTAACACTATATATTAAACTTGAAAATATGTAGATTACCTAACTGTTATCAACTTTTTATAATTCATGCATTTAAAATATCACCCAAACACAAACATGTTAAGTTATGTATAAATGCACTAATTAAGTTCATATTGAATGATTAAATAAATTTCTCACTAGATTGAACAGTTTGAAAAATACTCATAATTGAATCTCCTTTTTAGAGATATTAGATAAAATGTTTATAATTGAACCTTTCATCTAGGATTGAATTCATAAGATAGGCAGGTTCAATTAATGCTTATTACTGCAAGACATCCAAAACAGGTCTCTTAAGAGAGGATCAGGAGTTTGATTGAAATATAGCTTCTATTTATAAAATTCACAAAGGATAAAAGCAACACTTGGAGCATCATTCTAAGTTTTTAATTTACTGGACCTTGGTTTAGGGAACGAGATTTTTGTAGCATTTTATAACACTCTTATAAAATTATCAACAATTATAAATATAAAGCTATCCTAAAATTTGTCAACTAAAGATCCTTGTACAAGTGACATACTTCATAAAAACAAATAGAGTCCCTTTTAAATTGAGTCCAATGTCACAATCCAAAGAAAATAATACATAAGCAAGGAACTTATAACTTTTATAGTAAAGGTTCTAGTTTTTGTTATTTTCTTGAATAAGATATAACTTTGTAGTTAAAATTTATTCTATAGAAATGTTAAAGATAGGTTTTAAACTGTTATCCCTGTAAAGAATATGTATATGTAACTAACAAAAAAAATTTGACAGTGGAAGTTGTAAAATTTAATTAGTAACAAATGGAGGTATGGTTTGACTAAATGAAGATCAATACTGCAAAAGTATTAAAGAGAAAATAATAAATTGATTCCTCCCTGCGTAGTAGAATCTAGAATCCTATGTAATTACTGTAAAACATCTAACATGCAACAATATTAAATGTAATATAGCTATAATTAACTTTGTAAATTAGTGTTTAATATTTAGTTAATTTTTTCTTAATTTAATGATCAACGAAAATTCAATTTCGTATAATTTTGTTACTTTTATCTTTACAAACACATTCGTTGCCAACAAGAAATCTTAGAACTAAATCATGGAATGGGGGATGACAACATACATGGAGCAACTTAAGAAGCATTTTGAGCTTAGGTCAAAAATAAGGGACCAAAACTTAAGATAAATATAAATAAGCAACTAGATGAAAGAATCAATAAATAAGGAATAAGGGACCAAAATATATAATAAACATAAACTAAAAGCCAAATAAAATAATGGACCTACCACAATGTATTGTCCCTATCTTGCTTCCTAGAAATTTAACAAAGTTATGTGTGGGAGGCTATTGAATGTGCTATTGTGATTGGGTCTACTACTGCTGTAATTAAACTAGTGGAAGAGCGTGCGAGATTTCTGCAAATGTTTGAACAAAGTGGTATAATTAGGGATTTGGTTCTACAATAATTTGAAGAATTAGGGATTTTGTGATTTAGAGATTGTCAATGTTGTGAATTAGGGATTTTGTAAAGGATAAAACGATGATTATTAAGTGGATTTTTTTAAAGGATAAAACAAGTATTGAAATTGTGGGGGCCACTTTATTTAAATAAAAGAATGTCACATTAGCAAGTGTTGAGTCCTTCTAATATTCACAAATTTAAAAAGAGTCACATCATACATAACGTGACATTTAATTGACGAAGGGTAAATTCGTTAGATTTTCTGTCCACATAGGTTATCTTTCGAACATTTAGTAAATGTTGAGGTTTAATTAGACGTTTTGAAATGTTAAAGCTTAACTTATTTTCTAATACAATTTTAGGGCCCAAAATACACTTTTGGCCTATTTCATAATAATGTACAAGTTTATTAGGAACTTGAGAGTCTACCTTTCCTTTATTCAAAAGCTTTGGGGTAAAGTAGTTTAGGTCCATGCTAAGCATCATCCTCTTTTGAAGTCATTTTTGTCTTTTGATAACTCTTTCTAGTAACTAAGCCCGTTTTAATTGCAGAAAAAGCTTCTGTTCTTTAGAAGAGAGTACCCAATAAGAACTACCAAACTAGTAGCATGTTCGTGTTTTGCATGAGTTTTAGTTGAGTTGTGTTATTAAAGGAAAAACTAAAATAAAAATAATTTTTAATTGAATTAGAAAACTAAAATTAAAACACAAAAATTAAAAATTCAATCAAATATTTTTATTGAAACAAAATATCCTAGTAAAATGAAACAACATTTTTAGAAAACATTACAATAATATAATAACATTTGAAACATGTTATAGTATATAGGTTTTTTGCCAACTCTAAAATTGAGGGAACTACGCAAAATTTTCTTGAATAATGGAATTTTAATTCCACACAGTCAACATTGATAAAATTAAAGTAAAACTTAAAGATTAAAAAAAAACTTAATCTTATTTTGAAGTGAGTTGACTTAAAATCAACTTTATTAGTAGGGAAGACAATTTGGCCTGAACCTAGCTAGGCTCCACCAGGCCTGAGGAGGCTCGATCTAGCTTGGGTACAAATTAATTATTTTAAAAATCAAATCGACAAAAATCTAAGAGCATAAACACTAACCAACTATTTTCGTTTTATTGTTAATTCTGTTAATTAAAAACATAAGATAGACCAATAGCTAAATTTACAAAGAACAGACGCTTCCATATTATATAAAACTGAATTCCTTTCTTTGTATTCTCTAAGCTTTTCTCTCGTACTCCGTGATTTCGATAGCCTTATCTAACTCTATAAATTTAGCACTTATAATCACCTCAGGTAAGCACATCATCATTACTCGTAACAAATAAAAGGGAAGAAGGAATTCTTCAGTTTGTCAAGTTGATTGCTGTTACTAGTAATGGGGAATGACAATTCAACGTTGATCAATGAAGAGATTAAAACTTACATCATCCACATTCATCCTTCCTTGAAGCCTACAACATTCTCAACCTACGACTCATGGCACATTCGATCCTGAAAACGTTGTCAAGTTCAACTTCTGGAGATGACAATGACAAGATACTCTATTCATATAATCATGCCATGCACGATTTTAGACCCACACTCACACAATCTTAGCTTTCTAAAATTGAGAAATCTTTAGCTCATGTTGCCACTTATTAGGAATCTTTCGGTAAGGTGTTCACCACCTATGGCCCCAAATTCTTGGGCTTAGATCATAACATGGCATATGGCCAACATCTATTGGAAGCAAAGTAGACTCGCTACTAAAATCAAACAACGATATATATTGATAAAACAACATTATATGATCTAGAACTCTACCTCTCTCTCTCTCTCTCTCTCTCTCTCTCCTTTTCCTGTTTGTTTCAACTTTTTTTCCTGCATACATGACAAGTACTAAGGATTTTTTATAGGCATGAAAGTCAGCATAATCATCGACTTTGATAGCTCAAAAATAACTACAAAAAACAACCAGTTATAATAAATGGATTTGACAAGTACTAAGGATTTTTTATAGGCATGAAAGTCAGCATAATCACCGACTTTGATAGCTCAAAAATAACTACAAAAAACAGCCAGTTATAATAAATGGATTTGACAGCTAACAAAGTGAAAGATAACAACTACACTAAATTGTCGTGTCTAGAAGAACCAATAAAAGTTCTACACGGGTTTGTCTTCTAATACTCCCCCTCAAACTTAACTTTGCATGCCAAGCTTTCTTTGAGTTTGTGAAAAACATCGACCTTCAAAGCCTCTGTAAAAATATCTACAAATTGATCTTCAATTTTATAACAAATGAGCTCTACAATTTTGTCTTTCACTTACTCTCGAATAAAATGATATTTCGTGTCTATATGTTTGCTTCGACTATGTTACACTAGATTTTTTGCAAGTGATATAACAGATTTATTGTCAATGTATACTGGAAGCGAAACTTCTTGTGGGTGATATAATTCACTCAAAATATTCTTCAATTGATAGCGTGTCGTAACACTAGTCAAAATAAAATAATTAGACTACTACTATAGCATTGGTGAGTCTAGGTCGATCTCACAGAGAGTGTACGTAAAGTTTATGAAATGAAATTAATCGATGTTTAGGTTTAGGGGGTTTTGTATTTTTCAAACAAGAAAATAAAATGAAACTAGACTAATAAAAACAAATTTAAAAAACATGCAAAAAATGATAAGAGTAGGGAATTTAATAGGGATCTGGTTCTTTGGTTCAATCTCGGCCTACACTCTAATTAGACATACTTGCTTAATTTGTGATTTTCTAACCTCTCCTAAAAACTATTAGTCGTGAGTTAATAATTAACCTAATTTTTCCCTTAGGTTTTGTTTAATCAAGATATGATCGTTAATTAAACCTAACCACCAAATAACCTAGGATACAATCTCTATATTTAATTAGGTAGTAGCATTACGAATTAGAAAAATTGATTAATCAAGGCAATAATCACATATGATGCGTCATTTAACCCAGGTCATGTTATCCCTAATGATTACGAATCATTAGTTACTATACATAAATTTCAACATAACAATTACGAATTATATTAACATTCTAGCAATAGGTTTGCAATTAAACGATTCAATAAATGCATTAAAATTATCCTTTCACAATAGCCAATAGATTCATATACAAATAACCAAACAATAACGAAAATCTAATTATCCATACACAAAACTCAAATCAATTAACACAAGATAACATAATCAATTTCTAATGAGAGAAATAAACAATCGGTGTCGATATCATCTTCGAACCAGTGTCAAAAACCTAGCCTTCCATGAGTCTCTCCGAAGAAATTACTTCAGCCCACTCAAATATTCGTACCGAAGACCCCCAGTATCACTTCTTCACTGCACCTCCCCTCTATTCCACGCTACTGCTCTCTTCTCTCTTTTCTATTGTTCATATGATGTGACAATTAAACTCTTTTTACCATGCTACTATTTACCCTCTTTTAAAACCCTTTAGTCGAATTGACATAAACGTCTACGCTTCCACAAGATGCCTATGTGGTTGTCTGCGTTTCACAGACGTCGTCTGCATTAAACACAGAATGTCTGCGTTCCTCCAGCTGCTATAGGTTATCTTCTCCTTCTACTTGCTCGTGACAACTGTGTTTCATTTGACGTGGATTGCATTTTGTCATGCATTGCTCTTGTTTAGCTTCCTGCGTTGCACCTCCTTATACGTTGCATTTTTCTTCTCTTTTATCCACCTGTTGTTATTTTCTTCACACTTCCAGCCTATTGCATGTCGTTTTACTCTCTTATTATATCTTCATTTTCCCAACAAGCACCTGTAATTCTTCTTCTTTGTATTTTGATTTTTCTTATCTTCTTCTTGTCTTTTTTTCTTGCTTTATGAAGACAAGTGAAAATTAACCTTCGAAAAATACCAAAATATCATGCTTTCGACTCACTTTAACTTCGTTGCTTAAGAAATATACCTAAAATCATATATAAGTCAAAGTGAGTATCTTAAGTAATTTTATGTCAATAATCACTAAGTGTTAGGGAATTTCATAATCAATTATATACCTATCAATTTTTTCCACACTTAACTTTTGGTTGCCTCGGGCAAAACATCAAAATTAAAATCAAAGATTTAAAAACATTTACTCAATTCTCATATGTTTCGATAATATACAATCATAAACAAAGATGAACGACTTTCAAAAATTATAGTAAAAAGTCAAGATTCCAAGCTTTTACTTATGATCAATCAACATTCATCATCTTCAAAATCTGAGCAATCTAATGGTAGAATATATATGTTTGATTTGATTATATGAGACTGGATTTTTTGTAAGTGATATAACAAATTTATTGTCAATGTATAATGGAAGCGAAACTTCTTATAAGTGATATAATTTACTCAAAATATTCTTTCAACCATATTGCTTGACATGTACATACTACTGCATCGATATACTATACTTCACACGTTGAGAGAGAAACTACTTGTTGCCTTTTTTATGACCACAAAAATATTGCTGATCCAATATGAAATGTATATCCAGAGGTGCTCTTTCGATCATCTAAATATCCACCATAAACACAATCTGAATAGCCAATCAACTTTACATCTTGAGAATGTGTATAAAATAGACCATGATTTATTATACCTTTAACATATCTTAAAATTCTTTTTGGCTGCAATGAAGTGATCTTGCTTTGGCTTCTCCATATATCTACTGAACAATCCAACTTTGTACATAATATCTAGGCGTGTGAAAGTCAAATATCTCAAACTTCCAACTAGACTATTGAATAGTGTTGGGTTTATTAACTCTCTATTTGAATCCATTCTCAATCTTACACTTATTTCTACTATTGTCTTGCAATCCTTCGTTTTAAAATTGTTTAAGATTTGTTCAACATTCTTCTTCTGCGATAAAAATATTCCGTCTTCTATTTGTTTAATCTCAATTCCAAGAAAGTATAAAATTTTACCAATATTTGTCATTTTGAATTCTTTAGTCATAACTTCCTTGAAATCACCGAACATACTTGGATAATTTCCCATGAAGATCATATCATCCATATATAAACACACAATCGTGATATCACCATCTTAGATTTTCTTTGTGTATAAGGCATACTCATGTGGGCTTTTTGCAAAACAATTCTTTTGGAAATACTCGTTTATTTTCATGTTCCAAGCTCACGGATTGCTTTAATCCATAAAATGTTTTCTTCAGAATAGACTTTATCTTCCTATCATTTTTTAATATAGCCTAGTGGCTGCTCAATGTAGATTTCTTCTAGGTATCCATTCAAGAAAGTTGATTTCACTTCCAGCTGATAAATCTTTTATTTATTTTGTTCTGCCAGTATTGTCAGAAGTCTAATAGTATCAATTCTTGCAACTGGAGTAAACTCTTCTTCATAGTCAATTCCTTTTCTCTACTTATACCCATTAGCAACTAATCTAGCCTTGTATTTTTGAACCTTTCCTTTTTCATTAGTTTTTGTCTTGTACACCCACTTAACTCTTATTGCCTTGTGTACTTTTGGAAGATTAGTTAGTTCCCATGTGTTGTTTCTATTGATCGTAACAATTTCTTCATTCATGACTTTTTCTCACTTCTTATCTTTAATAGCCTCTTTGTATGTTAATGGATCACACTTTATCATTCAACAAAACAATGAGTAACCAAATGTTGTGTGTCCTGGTATCAAAGATATCATGTAGGCTCTGCATTTTTATAGATGCTCCCCCTGAATCACTACTGCTACTGCTACTATGTGATGAAGATGGTGATGTTGATGCAAGATTTGTTAAAGTAGTGTTCTGTGGAGGAATCTGTTCATCTCCTTTGTTTATCTTGTGTGTTGAAGTCATCATCGAAAAATATTCCTTGAAGTTTCTTATCTTCTTTGTTCCATTTTCAGTAATCTGTTTCATCAAATTGGATATCTTTTGAGATTATCACCTTCTTGGTCAAAGGGTTGTACAATCTATATGCCTTACTCCTCTTTTTATAGCTAATAAATTAAATATGCACTTTTCACTTTTATTATCTATCTTCTTTCTTTTTTGATAAGGAATATGGGCATATATAATGCACCCAAAAATCTTGAGATGTCCAACTACTGGCTTATTACCACTTTATGCTTCATTTGGTGTTTTGAATTTTACACTTTTGGTTGAAAATTGATTTAGCAAATAAACAACAAATAAAATGGATTCAGCCTAGAAAGTTCTCGGTAAATGCTTTCCTTTCACCATGTTTCTCACCATTTCAAGAATCGTACAATTTTTTCTTTCTGTGATGCTATTTTGTTGTGGTGTATATGAAGCTATCAACTGATGAACGATTCCATACTCGTTGCAAAATTTTTCTAATAACTTTGACGTGTACTCACCTCCTCTATTATATCTAAGTATCTTTAAATATTGTTCACTTTTTTTTCTACCATTGCTTTGAACTCCTTAAATTTATCAAGGGCTTATGATTTTTCTTTAAGAATATACACCTAACTTTTTTCTATTAAAATCATCAAGAAAGATAATATAATTCCTATTTCCACCAAGTGATGGTATATCAAATTTTCTAGCTATATCTGCGTGAACAATCTCCAATTATCTTCTAGCTCTCCATGATTTTTCCAACTTTATAATTGATCATGCTAATAAATTTTTGGAAGTCCATTTACCGTCTTTGCTTTTGATTAGAATTTTAGGCTAGTAAAACCAAGATGACCAAACCTTAAATGTTATAATCATGATTCATCTTTAATAACATACTTCATGACCTTTAGTACTCCTAGCTAAATATCAAGTGTGAAAAGATGATTTTTTGTCATATCAACTTTATCAATTAATTATCCACCTTTGTTGATGATAAGAGAACGATCCTTTAAGTGTATGTCATACCATTTTTCTAAGAGATGACCAAGACTAATAATATTACTTCATAATGTAGGTACATACTAAACACCATATATATACCTCTTCTCCCATTTTTTAAGGTAATCATAAGTTTATCTTTGCCTTTCACTGGAATTTTTTATAAGTCACCGAAAATCATTTCTCTTTGGATAGTCTCATTCAAATTTGTAAATAGCTCTTTTAGCCCACACATGTGGTTGCTGGCACTGATGTCAAGATATGAACATTTTTCTTGCGCTTTTCATTTCCTTTGTATGTTAAAAAAATAGTCAATTCAACTTCTTTATCTTCTGCTTCCATAAAATGATTTGTCTCTTACCTCTTAGGGGCTGATCTGCACTCGTAATTAAAATAGTCATATTTGTTACAGTTATAACATTGCACTTGTGATTTATTACCTCGTTGTTGAAAACCACCTCTTTTTTGTTTTTCAAATCCTCAACCACGAACATATTTTTGATAACCTTCATTTGTTTTGCCTTTTTTAAAAGAGTTCCTACCTGGTCCTAGTCCATTTCTATAGGAACATCTATAGTTACCTCGATTTCCTATGCATTGTTAGTAATCACTACTAGTTTGATTGCCATCAATAGATAACTTGTTTTGCAAAGCTTGTTTCAAATTATTAGTACTTTCATTTTGGATCATTCTCAGCTCATAAGTTTGAAGAGAGCCATAAGCTCATCAATAGAGATTTGTGACAAATCCTTTTATTATTCAATGGAAAAAACAACCTAATCAAAAAATTTTATTAGTGAACGTAAGAATTTTTTCATTAATTGACATCTTTAAGAGCTTCTCCATTTCTTTTCATCTCGTTCGCCACCGTTTTCAGACGAGTAACATAATCACTAAATTTTTCAAAACTTTGCATTTTTAATGTTTCAAATTAAGTCTTACGAGATTAAAATCATACCTTTTTAGCTTTTTCAACTCCTTGAAGATATTTTTGTAGAGTTTCTCATACATCCTTTGATGTTTTTGTATCTTATATTTGTTCAAATGTTGATTCATCAACTCCTTAATTGAAAGATAAAAAACAACGCCTTATTGTCCTTTTTGCGTGATTCCTTAAGTGATGTCCTTTGCGCGTTAGATACAAATGCTTTGGTGGTCACATCTTCAGGCTCAGTGTAGTCCTCTTCAATAATCTCCCATAAATCTTGTGAGCCGAGCATTATTTTTATTTAGATGCTCCAGTTCTGTAATTTGTCTTTGTTAATTTTAGAATTTAAAGTTGACTCATATTAGTCATTTTTTACGTCCTTAAAACGTAGTCATGAGCCTGACTCTCATACCACTTGTTGGAAGCAAATTAGACTCTCTACTAAAATCAAACATCATATAGTGATAAAACAACGTTATATGAGCTGCAACTCTACCCATCTGTTTTTTTTTTCGATTTTTCTCTTGCATACATGACAAATGCCAAGTTTTTTTATAAGCATGAAAGTCGGTGCCCAAAAATAACTACAAAAGACAACCAGCTATAATAAATGAATTTGACATCTATGTGTCTTCTAACAACATCACCATATGGTGAAGGAGTGATCATAGGGATAATTGATTCAGGAATTTGGCTGGAAAGTGGGAGCTTTACGGACGAAGGAATGCCACTGATGCCAAAAAGATGAAAGGGGCAGTGCGAGAATGGCTTTGTATTTGGCCCTTCTATCTGCACCAAGAAACTCATTGGAGCTTGATCCTTTAGACTATAAGCTACTGGTATAAAAATTAACCCAGATCTTGTCCATGACTCAGCCCACGAAACACACACTTCATCAATAGCAGCTCGTTCCATTGTGGAAGGTGTCAGTCATTTTGGAAACGCAAGATGAATAGCACCAGCTGCTCATGTTGCAATGTACAAGGTCATCTTCTCAACAGGTAATTCAGAATCAGCAGCAACTGATGTGCTTCCTGGAATGGACCAAGCATTTGCTGATGGGGTCGACATTATGTCAATATCTCTTGCTTTCACTATGATAAGTTATCTGTACTGTTGTTGTTTTATTTAAATGTATACGGTGTCGTTTCTTGTAAATACTTTATGTTTTGTTTTGTTTGTACAACTGTTAGTCATCTAGCGTTGTTTTACAAAACAGTATAGAAACATCTGACCATTGTGTAAAGTGAATACTTACGGTTGAATAAAAGATGGTCAGTTCTATTTACTCTTTTTTCTCTCGAAGCTTCGATTTCATGGTATCAAAGTGGGTTTCGATACTATAGTTGGTTGATTGAAGCAAAAGAGAGAGTAAGGGGTTGCTGGTTAATTGTTCTTGTTAGAACGATTTCATTTCTGCAGTGGAGGGAGTAGTTGATTTGGGGAAGTTGAGAGTTAGGCTTTCGATTTCACTGTTTCTTTGAAACTAAGATTTAGGGTTTCGTTTTTTTCTGGTTTCTCCTCGCGAATCTGAGCTTGATCGAAGGCTTTTGCAACGATGGAAGGTGTGTCACATGATTCTCGTACAGGATCGAATCTGGATCCTAGATTCCGAGGTATGCAAGAAGAAGGTCAGATTCATCTTTAAGGTTTAGACTATCTAGGTATGAGTTTAGTTACTGCCGTACTGAATGGGAATAATTTTTTAAGCTGGAGTAGATCTATTAAAATTGCTCTAGGAGCTAAGATAAAGCTAGGGTTCATAGATGGAACATGCCAGAAACCTAGTCCAGGATCTGTTGACTATAAAAATGGATTAGGACTGATTATATGGTTAGATCATGGATACTGAGTTTAATGTCAAAAGATATAGTTGAAGCATTCATCTATACAAATTCAGCCCATTAATTATGGTTAGATTTGGTAAAGAGGTTTGGGGAAAGTAATGGACCATTACTTTATCATTTACAGAGACAAATTAGTGCAGCTTCACAAGGCATTATGACTGTTGCTAAGTATTTTACTAGTATTAAGAAATTGTGGGATGAACTTTGGTGTCTCATGCCTGTCCCGCAATGTACTTGTGGGGCAGCAACACAGTGCATTTGTGGAGCACC
>JANTNU010000002.1:3005963-3016218 GCA_024752395.1 Erythroxylum havanense
TGGACTCATTTATGATATGGGATTTCAGGATTACGTAAACTTCTTGTGTACTCTCGGTTACAGTAAAAAGCAGATGACTGCAGCCATCAGGCGAAGTGAATGGAGTTGCAGCAAGGAGCAGAGCGAACTAAACTATCCTTCTTTCATTGCAATCTTCAATCAAACTGTTTATCCAGCTACAAAAAAATTCACCAGGGTCGTCACGAACGTGGGAAATGATACTTCAGTTTACGAAGCAACTGTAGAGATTTTTCCACCTGCTCAAGGATTAAGAATCACAGTGGATCCCGATACGCTTCCTTTCACTCAGAGAAATGAAAAACAGTATTTTTCACTGACTGTAGAGATTGCTGCAAACACTACAGAACCAGTCTATGGTTTTGTCAAATGGAGGGATCAAAGAAATCAGTTTACAGCATCCAGCCCTGTGGTGGTCATCACGCTATAGTTTTTTTTCTTTTCTTTTTAAAGCAAAATAAAGGACCTACGAGTCAATTCTTCATTCTTGATAATGTGCAAGTTTTGGTGGCATTTGTCTTTCGATAACTCTTTCTTGTAACTCTGCCCATTTCAACTTTCTTCGTTCTTTAGACTGACTGCCAATAATAACGGGACAAGATTTTTTGTCCAATTTTATGGTGTCTTATTGTGTCCAGTAAATCTCAGCTATTTATTTACGCAGGATCCATATTTATTTATACAGGACCCACGCAAAACTCACATAAATAAATGGTTGAGATTCTCTGGAAATAATAAAATACCATAAAATTGAATAGAGGATCTGGACTCAATAAGATCTGCCAAAGTAGTACGGATGTCTCCATTTTCATCCCAAATTTCAGAATTGCATGGGTTTAGTACTTGAGTCGTATTATTAGGGAGAAAACTAAAATAAAATTTATTTTTAATTGATTGAATATATTTTTATTGAATTAAAAAACAAAATAGCCTGGTGAAACCAAATAATATTTTTAGAAAACATTGCAATAATATAATAACAGTTGAACCATGCTCTATTTGGCCAACTCTAAAATTGAGAATAATATAATAACATTTTCTTGAATAATGGAAGATGGAATTCTTCAGTTTGTTGTGTTGCTTGCTGTTACTGTTAGTGGGGAATGGTAATTCAGCGTTGAACAATGAAGAGATCAAAACTTACACCATCCACATGGACCGTTCCTTGAAGCCTGCAACATTCTCAACCCATGGCACAGTTGGATCCTGAAAACGTTTAAGTCCATCTTCTGGAGATGACAATGACATGATGCTCTATTCCTATAATCATGTCATGCACGGTTTTAGCGGCAGACACACACAATCCCAGAACTCTGAAATCTAGGAATCTCCAGCTCATGTTGCCACTTATCAGGAATCTTTCGGGAAGCTGTTCCCCACCTACAGCCCAAAATTTCTGGGCTTAGACCATGACCATGGCATATGGCCTAACGTCATCATATGGTGGAGGAGTGATCATGCGATGACTGATTCAGGATTTGGCCGGAAAGTGAGAGCTTTAAGGACTAAGGAATGCGACCGGCGGCAAAAAGATGGAAGGGGCAGTGCGAGAATGGCACTGCATTAAGCCCTTATACATGTAAAAAGAAACTCATTGGAGCTCGATCCTTTAGCAAGTGACTAAAACAGCTGGTATAAAAATTGACCCAGACCTTGACTATGACTCAGCTAGAGACTTCTTCATGCTGTTACTATTAATCGAGGTGTTCTGAAACCTGATATAATTGCCCATGGATGTTTCAGCAGCAATTGTTCAAAACAAAGCCGTATATGCGAATTGGCGACTTCGATTTGGTGTCAACCCAAGTCAATGGCAACACCCCCATGTTGCTGGAGTTGCAGCTTTACTCAAACAGGTCCATCCTGAATGGGTTTAGATAAATCATTCGTTGTGTTGTCTGAGTAAAGCTGGCTCTTTTTAACTTTTATTTTCTTTTGTTTCCTTGTTCTTTCTCGAATTGTGCGTGTCACCTTGCTTATGATTCTGCAACAGTTTTCTTCTTTTGATAATACGAAAATGTAATCTAGGACCACCAAAAAGAGACGATCGACAATGCATAATGGGGTCTAGTGGGATCACAAAAAAGCTGAATTTGGAAGGCACGAAAAATTCCTCCTGCCTTTTAAAAGAGTCCAAACCAAACCTTGAATAAATGCAATCCTAAGGGTCCATTCCTTAGCTGTCAATCTTGTTACAGTTATGACCCCACGATACAGGAAGCAGCAGCAATGTCGCATGTGAATTGGACCTCGATGTCGCGCATATTCCGTGCTAATATGAAGGTGCTTTGCCTTTTAACAGTCCTTAATCATGGGAATTTATGTTAGAAACTTTCAAAGCTCTGCTTCGATTACACTGATATAGCTCGAAATGATCGTGGATGCCCACTTTTCGGCCCTTTACCAACAAATCTCTGCAATTGGTTATTTGTCGGTGAGACATTGAAAAAGAGACCTTGTAGACCAGACGAAGACAATACTTGCATGCCATTTGGAATACAATGACATAGCAGTTGAAGAGATAAGAATCCAACATTGATTCAACTTTTTCCTTCTTCATTATTTCTCACATTTTAGTGTGCGATTATTGACATTTTTTATGTTGTTAAACAGTAAATCTGACTGCAGAGGAAGCTGAAGTTGGAAAACAATGCACAAGATGAACAGGAAAATTTGTTATTCAAAGGTACAAGGAGTCGTGTGCTAGTGAAATGAATCATTTAGGAACAGGGACTTCATGGATTACAACCCAATAGGATACAGAGCATGGCACAAAATTCACAAACAGTGGAAATTTTAGTACAGGATGGACAGAGAAAGTATAGATATGCAATATGCCAGCTCTAGTTGAAAAGGAAAAAGATGATTAAATACACCTTATATGTGAATTGGAGAAGCTACTTAAGGATGTTCAGATTCTTCATTTCTCAGCAAGGACCTGTTAGTCTGGGCAGCACTGTCGCACCCACTGCTGTCACCTGATTCATTTACATGCTTATCCATATTCAAACCGTCGCGATGGAAGCGCATATGTTCTCTACCGGCTCTACGTTCCTGATATCAACAGAGAGTGTACAAATGAGAGACAGACATCCATGGAAGAAAATATAAATTCACAGGAATTTCCCAGAAGCATTCAAGAAATGAAATGAACTGGCAACTTCTCAATCCAAAATTAATCGGCAATTGCTAATATAGTTATGTAAGCATATAATCCTTAGGACATTGAAGAAAAGCAACTAACCTCTTCAGAAAAACCAAAAATGGTGCACAAAGCAGTATAAATGTTAAACGCTGTTTGTTTAGCACACAGACACTGATCTTTTTCTAACCAAGCAATACCATATCAGTCTAGACAGTATCAACTAAATGGTCAACTTAACAAAACATGGGAAGAAACCCTGGGGAAGGTTATCCTTGAAGCATAAGCACATAAAACTATTTTAAGAAGGCTACTTGCAGATACTATTATTATCTTACATCTCTGAAAGGAAACTCATCAGCTTCTAGCATATGTATCACATGCCCCATTTTAGGCCTCTTCTGTGCATTTGGGTCCACACAACGCAAAGCTACTAGAAGGGCACGTTTCAATGCCCTTGAAGAAGGCTTCTCTGGCAACCTCGGATCCAAAACTCCCTCAGCGTTCCGATTTGTCACCATAGTTTTAAGCCATTCAACAAGGTTCACCTGACATATAAACGCATGATCATATGAAGAGTAAAAACTGTTCGAAGCTTATTGAGCTAGTGAATAGATTGCATAATCCCCTAAAGTGTGTTTTTTTTCCCCCTCATTTTGGTGAATACAAACCTCCCCTGGAGGACGGCCGTAATCCACTGGATTTCTTCCAGAAATGATCTCCATAAGAAGAATTCCAAAGCTGTATACATCACTTCTCTCATTCAACATTCCAGTACTAGCATATTCTGGAGCCACATAACTGTTAAATAGGAAAATTCAGCTACTTTTCCAGTTTGCAAAATCAACTAAAAAGATCATACATAATAAGTTTTACTAACCCAAATGTTCCCATTACTCGAGTTGTCACATAACTCCGCTCTGAACCCAAAAGTTTTGCAAGGCCAAAATCAGATACTTTAGCATTCCACTGTTTATCAAGTAAAATGTTGCTCGACTTGATATCACGATGAACAACTTTAGGCTCAAGTCCCTCGTGCAAATATGTCAGCCTATATTCATTCACAAAGTTTTGGTCAGAAAAACCAAAAAACTGAAGAAATAGAGAAATTTTGAGCTCTATACAACCAAATATATCAGAACTCCCATTTCGAGTACCCTTTTGCTGTTCCAATTATTATATTCATGCGAATCTCCCAAGTAAGAGGACTGAAAGGGCCAACGTCTCCATGAAGCCACTGTTCTAAGTTTCCGTTATCAACATACTCATAAACGAGCATCCTAAAACAATGGAGAAAGTTGTTAATTAGGGCACCAAAGAAATACCGTTAACTGAAACTTAATCCTAAAACATCCTGAAAAGAATAGATATTTACTTATGCAAAAGCGTTAAAAGTAAGAAGATCAACATCAGATTCAAAGAAATGAACATTGGAAGTACCTGTGAGCTCCTTCCGCACAATATCCAAGCAACCTAACCAAATTTTTATGTCTTACACGTCCGATTGCCTCTACTTCAACCTTAAACTCCTTTTCAGCCTGTCCCCTGCGTTAAAATTTACAAACTTTAATCACCAGCAGTTCAAGTTCTTCGACTCCCGAAAACGTAGCTCATGCACAGAAAGAAGTATACCCCAAGTAATAAGAAGAAAAAAAAGACCATTCATACCTGTTATTGAGCAAATTTTTGACAGCTACTTTGGTATTATCCTGCAAAATTCCACTGTAAACAATTCCATACCCACCTTCACCAATCACATTCTCGTCGGTGAAACCATTCGTAGAGACCTCAAGCTCTCTAAGAGTGTACCAATGACCCCACCCCAAGTGTGAAACTTCCGGCACCGCAATGATAGGACCGGTCTGATCACCAGAACGTGGTCCTGACCGGGTTTCTCCACTCCCATTACCGGACCCACCAACCCGTTCCGGATATGAAATCCGATGATCCTTACCAATCTCAATGTGAATTCTGTTTCTTCCACCAACAGGGCTGCTCTCTTCTTCGTGCGTCAGGAGAAGCACAGGCTCTGATTCCGGTACCGGGTCGGGGTTCAGTGGCTTTGAATCCTGCGGAGGGTGGGTCGGATCAATCCGGATCTCCTGGATTTCTTTGGAGACATTTGGGATTCTTGAGTTGTTGATAGAAGACTTGAATTTGGAGTGAAATCTGCCGTTGTTGCTGCTACTGTTCTTGGTCTTGTTGCGTTTAGAAGTGAACCAGAGAGATATGAGGAAAAGAATCAGGACTATAGCAGCACCAACGCATATTCCAAGAACAACCCATAATCGTAAACCGAATATTGAAGTTCTCTTGGACAGTTGATCGTTTAAGAATGAATAATTAGACATCTTTCCTGCTTCTCTTCCGCAGACAATAACTCCGACTTCTGAACATGCAAGAGCCTAAATTAAAATCACCCTTGTTACATGGTACACAGAGAAGAAGCACATAGGAGGTAGAAAATAGGACAAGAAGCAATCCAATAATGATAACAGAAATGGGATGAATGCAAATGAGAACAGACACTGCTACAGAGTGAGGTCCCAAAGTGAGTAGTGATAGAAATAGAAGACATAGAGTGGAGCAGCTGGCATGATGGGACTCCTTCAAAATTTTACCTAAAAAAAAAGAAGAAATGGAAGAATCGTATCTATCATCAATGCCACAAAAGCTTGTTCAATAAGTATAGATTAATTCTAATTAGAGTGGAGTGAATTCACAAACTGAGACTAGCGGAGGTGTATCAAAGAGTCTAACTTTGCATTAATTTGGCAATCTTTGATGGGTGATGGATACTTTTGACTTGTGGGTTTGTTGGAATTTGGACATGGTTTTGTTTGATTAATGGTTTCTTGGATATTCCCCACTTGTATTTTTATTGACATTGATGATGATGTATTATTACTTTTAACAAGGAGACAATGACTTGTCATTGTTCAAGTAAACAAAATCAACCCTTTTAACACAAGATACATAGGTTGAGAAAGATGGGTTTGAAATATTGACAAGTGACATTAAAGTATACCATTAGGAATACTTACTCTATCCATAACTATGATCACTTGGGAACAACATTGCATTGAGTTGGACAAATGTATTTTTCTCAATTTAATTTAAATTATTCAAATTTTGGTTTAATATTATTTTATTTCAATCAATTTAATATAATTTTACTCATATTAATTTTTATTTTCCACGTCATTTTAGAATACGAATCATTGGTGTTAACCCTAGCTTGGCACGTATTCCAAAAGACTAATTAAATACACATGGCCTGTGATCAGTTTGGGCCCATCTAAGTACCTAACACGCACTACCATTAAATTAAGCTTTGGATCGAAGTGGGTCCACAGCCTGCAATGGCGTCAGTTTTTGTCATTCGCTTACTTTCTTGCGGTCCGGCCCCCGGGCCCTCCTCCTCGTACATTCCAGTCAGTTTTCCTCTACTTTCATGTATTCCTCGTCGGTGAGAAACAGACGGAGACACAAGAGGAGAAGACATTGAACAGACCTCAGAGATAGAGAGTAAAAATGTAAGGCCAAAAGCAGCAGAAGCACAACTACATTCTAATAAGTTGGGGGCAATAATTATGGAATTACATGTAAGTATTCTCAGATCTATATACGCGACAGCTTCAAAGTGAAGGCAAAGCTAAGTTCATGGTTTCTTCTTCCTACTAGCGAAATGATCACTTCTTGGAACCCTAAAGTCCCATGAGCATGTGTATGATTGTGAGTGATCATGACAGATGGAGAAGGAGAGTGAGGAATTGGAGTGGTCTTAAATGTCCAGAAGCCGGGAAGCCGTCTGGACAGACGAACATTAATGACGTTTGGACCCGGTAGGGTATCAATTAGGGTAGCGGACAGGAACTACATGAATGTGGATGTGCCGCACCTCTATAGAGTGTGAAGAAAGACATGACACTTATGGTGTCATGTTCAAGTGTCACTACCTCCATTTTGCCGCGTTTTAAAGATGACTTGGTTACGTACGTCTTGACAGTAAATGGTGAGAAGCTAGTTTAGTTGATTCTACCTGGTTTTCCAAACTTGGGTACTCTTCTTCAATTGCTCCACCAAACTATGAATGTGAAGTTTCCCTTGAAAAGGACCGTTTTAGCTATGTGGCCCTTACTCGGATTTCCGATAACTATTTGGTCTGTGTGTTATTGAGAAGTGTTTACTCCTGAAAATTATGGTTTAATTCGACTGCATGAATCGTCTTAAATTTTTCTCTTAGTAGTGGCATTAGGAACTAGGTGGAGTACTACAAGAAAACATCTAGCCATGTTTCTGCTGATTAGTTGAGTAGTTTGGGAAGTAAGAGACAAGCTCTTGGACAAAAGTAGAAAACGCCAAGCTCCAAGAGTCGGTTCTTTATTCCTGCCGTCAGGAATCAAAATGACAAGAGCCACAAGTTCATTTCGCCTGCTGCTAGCTTGAATGTATCCTCCACTGACAATGCCTCAGGAATCTCGTCTGCATGTCTAGCCGCCTGACCATAAGAAGCTCAACATCATCAGATGCAGTTATACCTAATCGTATGGTATGAGAAAGGGAACATTTTTTATTTCATTTAAAAGAAACCCTAGCTACACACCCCTACATATGTATTCTCCAAACCCTTCTCTAATGCGAAAGGATTAAGAAAGCAAGAAACTTTAATTTGTTGAACTTACACGAGCGTGGATCATGTAAAGGCTACGGTATTGATCAGACGAAATATGAGCTGATACAACATCCAGATTATGCTTCTCTAGAATGTAAAATATGGTAACAAGTAGTCCGGGCTTTGTCAGTGAACAGACACTGATTTGCGCTTCATCGCCACACAAGCTCAGGACAACATTCGGAGAAAACCATGTCACTAGACAAGCCGGAGGATGAAAGAGAGGAAAAGGATGAGTCATGTTTGGTGCCAAAGGGAAACTCATGGATGGTCCCTGTGCAGCTAAATATGCTTCCCTGGTATTGGATTCAAGTGCTTGTGTCTGTGCTGTGATTGCAGATGATGATTCATAATCTAGAGTTATTTTTTCGTTCTGAAGCTTCCCAACCCTTTGTTTCTCTAGCTCTTGCACAGACTCTTCAAGTTTTCTGATGTAATTTATGGCTTCATCAACAATAGTGGACTTGTCTGCCTGCATCGAAAAACATCATCAAGACATTTTCATTATCAAATTGCAAAGATAATTCACAACTTGAAAAGGAAGAGGTATACAGAAAAATGGTGCCTTGGATAATGCCAAAACCGAAACTGAAGTTCTTACAGTAAAAGTTTACCCTGAAACAAAACCACACGTCCATCCCAATTAAAATGTATCACATGTATGTAGCTCCTTAGCTTAGCTTAGCTTTTACACCGTTCCTTAGAGAATTTAATCATCTGAAGAAATACCTTTGCAGGAAGGTGAGGAAGCAAAGCATGAAGACTGCAGAACATGTTCCTCATCTTCTTCCTTCTTTCCCTCTCAGTCCAAATGTGCATCCCGTGCTCTGATACCCCATCACCGCCATTCTTATTTGCCTGCCCCTTCTTCCAACTCCCATTTTTAACTCTCTTCTTTCCCATTTGTGCCACTACTGCTGTTTCCATATCCAAGACCAAGCTTCCTCAATGATTCCCCTGACAAACACTCCAAGACTAAACTGAAACAAACCAACCCAAGTGGACTTGACCTCTCATGCATAAAGGAGAAAGATATAGAGGAGGAGAAGAGAGAAGAAGAAGGCGACTGTTTGTTAACAAAAAAGAGGAAAAGGTGGTGAAAGTGTAAAGTAAGATAGAGAGTGAAAGAGACGTGATTTGGGCGGCAAGGAAAAGACCAATTTACAATCATGAGACAATGCCGTTATTTGGCTTCCAAACAAAAAACAACTCAGTTAGTGCGTACAAATAAAGACTTCTGACCCACCGAACGGGTCCACTTAATACACTTCATATCTTTTGCCCTCCCCTTTCACTTTAATTTCGATATTACCTTTCCTTTTATAAAGTCTCAAACGTTTGAAATTATTTTAATTTAGTTTCTAAGTTTTAAATTATTTAATTAATTATCTAATCTTTTATAATCTTAATATCTAACTTCAAATTTCAAAACATTAGTTTTGTTATTATTTTTCTGATTTGACTAATAATACTTTTTGTTTATAACATTTAATTGTTTATGTAAAAAATATTTGTTATATTGGTTTGAGTATTTCAATGTTAAAAATTAATTTTTCAGACAGAAAATTTCATTTTAATAAAAATTTGTATTAATCAATTTAACAAAATACTAATAAAACTAAAATTGTTAAAATAATAAAAAATTAGTCCCTTAATTAAAAATTTTAAAACTTGATATTGAATTCAAAACATTTAAAACTTTAATACCTGATATCCTTTAATATTTGCCCTATCATAAAAAATGAGTTGTAATTAAGATATAATATTCATGTAATATAATCACTAAAAATATTTTTATTAAATTAAATTAAATTTTGTAATAATATAAAACTTATATTAAATTAATTTAATAAAATAACCATTCTAATTAAAATTTAATAATTAGTTATACTTAAATAAATTTTAATGTTTTATAAATTATTTTATTATTAAATGTAATTTTAAATTATTTAAAATAATAACTAATTTTAAGGCGAAAAATTATAAGAAAATTTGTAAGCCTTATTCTAAGGGGGTGCTTGTTTGGTGGGTATGAAAAAAAGAGAGTGGGTATGAAATGAAAGATTGAGTTTGGTAAGAGGGTATTATTATAGAGTCATTATTTTCACTACCCATTTTTGGATAATACCTCATTCCCCTCATAATCTAGAAGAATGAGTATCATTGTTATATAAAGATGTGGTTGTTATAAATAATTATTAATTAATTAAAATATTGTAATTAATTTAACTACAATATAAATAATTAAAATATAATTCATTCATTAATTAAAATATTTTAATTAATAAATTACAATATAATTAATTAAAATATTATTATTATTTATTTATTAAAATCTAATTAATTAATTAGTTACAATATAAGTAATTAAAATATAATTATTCATTAATTAAAATATTATTAATTAGTTACAATATAAT
>JANTNU010000002.1:3022057-3033607 GCA_024752395.1 Erythroxylum havanense
CCGTCCTCTTTCATCTTCGTATTTGCAATCAAGACCTCCCCCGTAGTTTTTATACCCAATTAAACCCCTTAGTTTTTGTACTCATTTTAAAATCAAATTTAATAGTTAGATAAAGCGCTTTAATATTTTAAATATTTATAAAATGTTTGAAATTTTTAAAAAAATATATGACTGACAAGTCTGACGTCCTGTGTGATAGGATAATAATAGGTGGTAACGATAAATTACAGGGGCATAAACAAAATTACGGAAAGATGGAGGGACGTTATTGATAAAATTCTAGACAGGACAGGTCTGGTTTGTTGGGGTTGGAGCACCCTAGGACAGGGTGCTTCAAACCTGTTCTTTTTAATCTGATCCATCAATCCCACATAAATGTGTACATGATAGTATTTAATAGAATAGAGTTGAAATGGTCACAGAAGCTTCCGGCTTGTTGTGTTGTGTTATGGTTATGTAATAAATTGTGAAGAAAAGTCAAATAGAGAGCGAGAGGTAAGGGACATGGTTAATCGTTTCCAATGTCTTAAAACCGATCCGACATGGTTAATCGTTTCCAATGTTTTAAAAATCGGATCGGTGATTGAATCGAAAAAGCAACTAATTTAACAGTCAATAGTTCAATTGAAATTCAATCGTGATTGAACCGATAATTAATAAATATATATATTTTTATTTTATAAACTATATAAGATAATTTTTAAACATATTATTTAATTATTTATCTAATTATAAACTTAACTTAAACCTACAAATATCAAAATATATATAAAAAATTTTAAGTTTACTAACATTATACAAAAATAAGATAATAAAATTCACTAGTTATATTTCATCAAAAAGACTAAAAAAATACTAATTATAATATTCATTAAAGTTGAAATCACTAAAATCAAGGCATTTTAAATGGATTGGTTGGTTCTTTCTCTCACCGGTTCAGCAATTTTTATCGATCCGATCGTAAAATAAACAGATCAATCACTCACAAAAAATACAGATTAAATCAAACCGTTTCATGCTCCGATTCACCGATTTTTCGATCCGACCAATCGATTCGGTCCGATTTTCAAAAGACTATCGTTTCTTTCAACTCTCGTCACCGTCTTATCCGAAGCCGAAGAAACGTCAGCTGAGCCGAAAAACGCAGCGAAAAGGCAGAGAGTAGAGAGAGCTCCATTTTCCATTTAAGGAAGAAATTTAGTTTGCTATTCCCGATGTCTCCTATCCGTGTCCGCTTGCTTACCCATCCTCCAATTCCAAATCCAAATCCAATCGATCTCCTCCTGGATCGGTGAAAAAACAGGAAAGTGGTCCTTGTATACCAATGGAAACTTGCAGACGGTTTCAACATCACCAGTTCCCATATATGTGCTCATTCAGAGTTGTTCTTTTTGATTTAAGAATGGATGTCTTGTTTCACAAGTCATTTGATATTTATTGTACTATGGAAGGAGAATCACAGAAAAGTTACATTGGAAGCAGTGTATCCATGGAAGCTGAAATGTTGGCAAGCCTTGTAACACGAAGACATCACTCTGATCGACCTATTTCCAACCCTAATATGTGGATTATCTGTACACATTTGCATTTTGTCTATAATATACACTTTTTACAACTCAAAATAAGGGAAAAAAAAAAGATTAATGATAATGACAAGGCAAGAACTGAATTAAAAAACCAATCTTTCAGAATTTATCAGCTGAGCTAACAATTTAGCCATATCCAAAATTTGATAAATTTGAATACGAATTGATGATATCTAAAGGAGAAGAGAAGGTAAATAAAAGCCACAACCTCAAATTCAGAAAGCATTAGAAGAACTACCCCATTCAGTAACAATGGTGAAGAGAACTAGTTTTACATTCCCACTTGTTTTGGCAGTGGTGAAGTATAAACCAAAAACTTGTGTGCCCCGGAAATTCTGGTCCCCTCCTTCAATACCCCCTGTATGGCCGGACAGTTACTAACTAACCAACCAACCCTGGCTTTGCTTTTGGTAACAGTCTTGCAAAGACTATAATCGTAGAACATCTTAATAATATCTATTCATTTGCTCATGAGGCGAGCCCTGTTGTTTTACAAATGGGACACCAGTTCTTGAGCATCAACCATTGTTTTACGCATTCAGTGTGGAAATCATGCCCACAATCCAGCTTTCCTCGATCTTCTCCTTCGTTGTATTCCTCCTGCATGCATTGGGGAGACAACTAAGTAAACCACATACACAGGGAACAGAGAGTTCCAGAACAAGCTAAATGTACTATCCTTACTTGACAGATGCAGCATGGCTCCGTCTCCGCTTCGGCCACTCCTTCCACGACAGAGTGTTTCCGTTGTTTTAGTTGTTTTAGAATGGTTTCTTCGCTCAACCCGGTATTAACGTTTCCAATACGCTCTTCCAAAGCCAATAACTCCTATTATTCCAAAAGCTTAACATTATAAGAAAAAGCTGTGAAACAGAAGGGAGAGAAAAACACTACAAGATTTCTTCTCCACTGTACCTCATATGACATGTTATCAACATCAAGCCGCATGTCTCTATGCCGATCGTGAGCATCGGCCACCCCAAAAAATACCGATTGGTCAAGAAACATAAAATCCTGATATATATGCACAAGAAAACAAGTTAAAACACTAGAAACTGACTCAATAACCACAGACAGTAATGGAAAAGCCACTCATCTATCAAGGACTATCATAGCAACTCATGCAGCAGTTACTGCAGTGGGTATAATTGAAGGAAACAAGTATAAAATAGAGGAAAGGACAATTGCACAAAGGTCGTATCCTTTCAATACCGCAACCTAATATCAAACAACAGTTATTGTTAATATTTGCTGATTCAACATCAAGTCGAATTATCAATAAAATGCTTCAAATTAATCATTCATGAACGCAGGATGAATTTCAATCACAGGCTCTTGATTTCAAATCATAGGATAACAGTCAACACAATTATCTTAATATAGACCTTCTCTATGCACACGCCAATGTACTTGCTAACTTATGCATTCCAACAATGGGCACATGGCCCACACACGTCTGAATCCAAAGACCCCACAAAACCAGACACACACATGCTAAGATGATTGGTACCTAAATGATGTTTAAAAGTCTAACCTCAATTCGTAAGTTCTCTCCCCTGCGAATGACATCCAAGACATTACGAATCTGTACACAAAAGCAAAGAACGATAAGCTCCAGAAGAATAAATGTTGGATAAAATAAGGGAAAACACACTAGGACAAAGAAGCTACAGAGAGATAGGTTCTACAGAAAGGCATGAACTGTTATAAGCAAATGTGGTGAAAAATTTGCATGTCATGTAAGTAATGAAATTAGGTAACATGCAGAAGAAATGCCACGGCTGGCTAACAACATGAACCCACAGAAGACTATCAGAAGTTTAAGATGATGGATACATAGAAGTAAGAAGCCACAGCAGACTAGAAAACGTTAATAACATCACAAGTCAAAACAAATTTTTCATGGAAGATACTAATGTAGACCAAGAAGTTCTACAGAACAACTGCATGGAAACCTAGAACTGACCTCAGATACAACAAGCCTATTTCTTCCTTCCCTGGTTGAACCCAAGTTTCGCAGTGGATAAGGAATTCCCACTCCATTATCATCTTGTCTCTCCAACCATGTTGATCTTGCATGTGAACGATGATGACCACGGCTATTAGATGAATGTGTCATGTCTACAGAAGAAGTATGATTTGGTGGCATTGGAGAATGGGAAGTACTCTGAGCACCAGCTTCACCAGCAGGCAGAGAAAACAATGACCTACGAACATATTCAGCTAATCTCCTAGAATTTCTTGGAGGGGGACTGGGACAAGGGATCCAAGTTGGAGCTGGAAGTGGGTGAACTGCTATATTTGAAATTGTCTGAGATGTGGAAGAAACATTTCCAGGAGCACTAATGTTTCCGCCATTTAAATGAACAGTGGCTGGATTTCTAGCTGAAACTCTTAATTCAGTAGCAGGTACAATTACAGAATGTTCTAACATATTTCTCCTCGTGCTTCTTGAGTTTGATACGTCTGTATCACACAGAGTGATAGAACCTGATGAGCCGCCACCTCTTGAGCTATGGATTTCGTTCCACCTAAATGGTTGTGGGTTCTGCACCAAAGCTGGAACAGGTAGGAGAGCTGGCTGACTAACGGAAGTGGTAACATCTACAGCTGTGGATGACCTCAAATTCAAAGAATGATCAGCAGGAATAATTCTTGATGAATGGTGAGAGGATGGAATAAGAGAGCGTCTAGCAACGGTTCTTGATGAAAATAGAGCAGGAGGTATAGACCCTTCATTTGGAGGATTTACTCTCAAGCGAATATTCCTGTGGGAGCTTTCTGCCCGTCTTGCCATCTCCAAATTAGAATTGTCACCAGAGTTTAGTCCTATGGCACCTAGCCCAAATCCATCTGATCCCGGTCTCCTGGGACCTAGCCCAAATACATCAGAGCCTAGTCCTCTGGCACCTAGCCCAAATCCTGCATTTACCAGCTCTGATTGAGCCGCTATACTTGAACTACTCCCCGCATCACAGTATGCAGAGACAGCAGGCCATGCATTGTGCTCAGAACGCTGAAATAAGCTTGAACTTGCACCAACAGAGGACTGCCCAGCATTTCCTTCAACCGCCTTTCTTTTGCAGGGGCGACCATCTAGCGAACAACTAGGTCTATCATGATGTTGTTCCACAGAGTATCCACCACTTCCAGAAGGAAGTAACAAAGCATATGATCCACTGCTAGATGAAGTGCCTTCACATCCTGTCCCACTGGAATTGTGGTTACCAGAGGCTTCCATGACTTGACAATTATTCATGCCATGAGTAACAGGAGCAGCATTCAGGTTGACATTCTGTGGCATTCCATCAGAGTTCGAACTTTGCACAAACTGAGGGTTAACACTAACACTGTTGACTAGAGGAACACTAGTTGGTCCGTAACGCCTTTCTTCCAATGTGGGACCAGCTCCAGCATATGCAATTGTTGAAGATGACGGCTCCCCCAAGTTCCATTCTCCAGCACTTTGTCTTTCTTGCCCAACAGTATTTACAGACGCATTGTTCATGTGACTTGGTGACAATATAAAGCCTGCTAGGCAGTTTTCTGCAGGAGTCGGCACACTATTCCAGCAAATTGTTGGATCTATGAAAGCATTACCTGATGTCGATCCATGATCAAAGTCCAATGCCTCAGGCAAGGACCCAATCAAACTCCTGTGCCCTTGCATACTGATGTTCACAACGTCTCTGATAAAATGCGACTGTAATCTATGCTTCTACTGCTTCTGATAAACAAGACAAGGATGATTACTTTCAATATCCACAAGGATCCTAATAAACCAATAAGTAGAACTTCAATCTAGTAGAAAATACTGAAATCAAGCTATTCCACAAGCAAAAAGATCACAACGTGAAGAAGATTGAAAGCTATGTGCTTCAGTTGCGGCTGAAGCTCATAATTCTGATAGCAAAACTCAGATACAAGGGTAATAAACAAAAACCATTTTCAAACTTAATGAAGTAACAAAATCAGAGACCCAATCAGATGGAGAATATCTACCCATACCCACAACCTGAAAATACCAAGGAAGAAAACTCAAAACACAATCGGGACGAAGAAAACAATCTAAAACAAAGGCGCAAGGGATGACGGTGAAAATAACAAGCACTTCAACCTTCAATGACAAGGAGAATCGGAAACTGAAACAAATGCATTGATTGATGAAATAGATATAATGACAATAAAGAATCGGACCCTTGGAAGCTGTCAACACGCGTAGACAACTTCAGAAGCAAAACAGGTAAACAACATCTACTTCAAAACGTCAAGTATATAATGGCATTTTACCACCAAAAAGGCTTTGATAAATGAAGCTGCTATTGAAATCCCACACAGAAACCAGCAAAAAGATCAAAACTTTTTTGTTGATAATGACAATAAAACGGGAAGAAAGCTGAAAACCATAGATGTAAAAGATAAAATATACACTTTAATAAAAAAATTAAAACACAAGAAAACATTCTTGTTTGGGGTTATTTTCTTCACAACTTAAATCTAAACAAATCAACAAAACCAGATGACGATCGAAGAAAAAGCGTCGAATATACAGCTATAACCATCTCATCGATAACCGATGGAGCTAAAATAATTGAACTTTTATGTAAAAAGAAACAAATATAAGGAACTCACCCAACGAAGAACAAACAGGAAAACCCAACCGATCTAACAATCTGTATCAGAAAGGTTAGACTCCAAACTGATGAAGAGAAAGCAAGAAGCCTCTGTCTTCTCTTGATACTATCGTCAATCTCTTTCTCGAGAAAAGAAAGAGAGAACCAGAGCCTCCACTACAAGAACAAAGGTAGAGGGGGGTAGAAAGAGAAGAGGAGAGGCTTAAAGGAGGAGGCTTGGAGGAGGAAATAGGGATGAGAATTGCAATGTATGAAAAGGAGAAGATTAGAAGGGAATAATATACATTAATGTCCTAAATAACCCATTGAGAGAGAGAAATGAAGAATTGGTGTCCAAAGTAAGAGAGGAGTCTCAAACAAAGACCAAACATAAATTTAATTTAGGAAAAATACTCCCTTGGAACAACAACAACAACTACTACTGTAACAGCGACAACACCACCAATATCACCAACTAGGCAAAAAAGGTTGTCCCTCCCCTGTTTTGGCCGCTCACTAAACGGCTCCTCTCCTATTACACGGATGGCAACACTTTTAATTGTTTTCTTTTGCCTACACAACCAAAGCAAAGCAAAACCATAAATACACATTCAAACAAATAAAATAATCAAAATTACAGCAATAACCCATCTCCCAAAACAAGCCCCACAATGACTCATTGATTTGTTTCCATCTTCCTCACGCCAAGCACCTTCCTTTTACCATCACATGCCTAATGCACCCCTAGTCTGCCTTCTTCCTGATTTGTTTGCGAAGACTGACTTGCTAGTTAATGGTTAATAGTTAGTAGTTGTCAGTTTCATCTAGCTAGGTGTGCTTGAGTTGTTCCCAAGTGAGGACAAAAACTTTGGGAAACTTGGCATGAGTACTTGTAAACCCACCTTTAGAATATAGAAGACACAAAGATTTCTTCTCAGTACCTAAAAATCGGATTGCTTTTGACCATTCCTTCGATGGAGTTGTTTCCCACTCAATGGCTTATAATTGGGGGGTAAAAAAAAAAAAGAAAAAGGAAAGGTTTTTATTTTGAATTTTGGTTAAAGGTTTTGATTTCTATTACTCCAGTTTATAAATTCTGAAGGGTAATGAGCAAAAAAGGTGACTTCGATGTGGGGTGAATAAGGATGGTGCGTGTCTGCTTGTTGGCTACTTAGAATTCGTATGCGTGTTGGTAATTGGCATCATCTTTAGGTATACAATAACAAGTAGCTTTGGTTTATTTATTACTTTTGCGTGAAAGAGGTGTGAACAGAGAGCAATGTTCCTTGGCGAGTATCGTTCCTTCGTTTGGTTCTGTTCTGCCTCTACCTTCTTGCCGAGTCTTCGTTGTCTACAGTTCTTTTCTTAATTGTGGGCCTTGCTAAGCTAAGTATTCTTGTTCTCCTCCTGGTCCCTGTCCCCGTGCCCCTTCTTGGTTTCCCTTATCTCTTGCTTTCTTTCTTGATTCGTTTCGTTTGTTTTATTTTCAAGTTTCAAAGGTGGTTGCTTTAAATCGCCTTTTTCTTCGAAACATGCGCTTTCCTATGCTCTCTCATTTGAGGGCCGTTAAAATGGACTCCTAATCTGGCCGCACAAGTTGAGTTTGCTTAGATAAACCATTGCGTAATGCCACACCTCAAAGTTATTTGAATAATGCTTGGACAAAGATAAGTGTGATTATTCTTCCACTTTGGTGAAACCTGACAACCAAAACTATGCCCAGGAAAACACCAAATGCTACCATCCAAGACGATTCAGTCCCGTTCACAAAGTTACGTGCGTCTCTCGTGGCAAAATTTCCAGGGGGGCTTCAATGTTAAAAACGTCAAGAACTAGCATCACCGACTTGACTTTTTGAAATGGAATCTGCTTACAAATTAACATGGTGGTGAGGTTACAGGCGTCAGGTTCTTATTAAAGATTTGAGTATCCCAAGAAAAGAAAGAAAGGAAAAAACAGATAAACAGATTTAGTTGTTGGTAATTGTTGAATCATGAATGAGGTCTCTGCTCCTGTCACAATCTTTCCCTTGATAACTTTATCTCCTGAAAGTGGGTGTGTAGGTTATTCAAACAGTTAAAAGGGTAAAAAAAAATTGTTATTTTAATAATTTAAAAAAAATATCTAAAATTTAAAAAAAAATTCTTAATGTTGGGAGCAAAACTCATGAGCAAGTGTAAGCAAATGAAGGGGATGTGTGATTATGAATATGCACACGACACCACAACACAAGAACCTCTAAGCCCATGAAAGAGATATAAAATTTTGTTTACTTTTAATGGTGGGATTGGAAAGATGCTCTTATGCTAACATCACATATTTATATGTGTAAAGGTCAATAAGAACTTGCAAGATTGTCTCCTACCAATCACCAAACACCACCAGGATTACTCCATATTATATCTATGGATGAGATGATGAGAGTAACAGCGCAATATCAGTATTCCAGCCAAAGCTGACACGTGCACATTCTAAGTGGTTCCTTCTTTGGCACGTGTACATAACACTAAAGATGCCATACATGTCAAATTGGTGCTCTTGAGTCTTGGAAAGTGTCATGACTACAGAAAATGGGGAAATTGAATACAACAAATGAAAGAGCAGCACCAAAGACTCTGTCACACAGAAGAGGCAATTTGAGAAATCTAAGGTAATTACAAACTTGTTCTTAATCCATCAGATGAAAATACCTAATATCAAATTTACAGGATATTGAACATTGTTTCCGGGAAAGGTGATTCCAACTCTGTGAAAATAGTTCTTTTGAGTTCATGCCGGACAATCAATCTTTAACGTCGTTCAACTCTATGAAATCTCACAATAGCAGGTCAGTTCCGGCATCTAACATGTTCCTACCCACGATGCTTTCCTTCACCTACATAACAGAGTTTTAAGTGAAAATAGAGATGGAGATATCTGAAATGTCTTACTCGTTCACAGTATTAGCTACCTGAATGATGCTTTGCGACTTGATCATCCTCATTAGCTGCAGATCTGCGACGGATTCTTGTGGCTTCAACGGTATTGACAGGTAAAAGATTTCCAAGAAGTCGAGCGCTAAAATCACTTGCGAAAGAAGAGCTTGCTCTAGCTCTGTTACCCCTCAAAACTTTTCTAGGACTTCTTCTTCTTCGTACAATGGTTCGGATACCCCATGGAGCCGGAACATGAGCGACAGGAATAGAACTCGTTGCGACTTGAACAGTACTTGATGGATCATTTGACACAAGACCCTCACTAGCAGCAAAATTCTCACGATTCCTTGTGGATTCAACGGGATTAGCAGGTGAAAGATTTCCAGGAAGTTGAGAAGCAACATCATTTGCTCTAGAAGGGCTTCCTCTAGCTCTGCGACCCCTTAAAATTATTTTAGTACTTCTTGGACCTAGAACATTGGCGACAGGAACAGGGCTGGTTGCGACTTGAATAGTACTTGATGGATCATTTGACACAGCACCCCCACTAGCAGCAGAGCTCTCACGATTCCTTGTGGATTCAATGGTACTAGCATGTGAAAGATTTCCAGGAAGATGAGCAGCAGCAACATCACTTCCCCTAGAAGGGCTTGCTCTACCAATGCGATCCCTTAAAAATATTACAATTCTTTTTTTTAGTGGCTTAGTGGCTTGGATGCCCCAAGATTCCTGAACATTGGCAATAGAACTGGATCTGGCTGTGACTTGATCACTACGTGATTGATATTTCAGTACTTCACCCGTAGCATCAGCAGAGCGGTCACGTTTTATCCTACCTTTAAGCATATCAGGTGAAAGAAATTCATGATCCTTAGCACCACTAGGGCTTGCTCCAGCAGCACTTGTAGGACGAGGCTTATAAAACAGTCGACATACAACAAAAGTACCCTGCAAATGGATCCATTATGAGACTTCAGAAAACCAAATATCTATGCTCGATCATAGAAAGCGTTTTAGGGGAAAGAGATAACCTTAGCAACATCAGCATACTCATTAATTACCCAACGAGTTCTGATCGCAGTCTTACCGTGACCCCCTTCATAGAAAGATAACACGCTTACATTCGCAACTGCCACGTTCTCATCGGTATAAACAGAGCCGGCAGTCCTTACGTTCCAATACCCACCAATTCCTATTCTCTGAGTCATCTCCAATTCACTTTCCCTGACGTAAAAGTACCAATGACACTCCTTTGCACCATCACCGTACCTATAACACGCATACTCCGGTAACCCAGCCGGATGGTACTCGTACACATTCATCTCCTTGATGAAATCATAGTCCCTATAATCATCGGCACCTGTATCGTCGTTAATTGGCGCATGATTCTTCTGATTCAGGTAGTAGCAGCACAGCTGCTCCTCGGAGGGTGCGAACACGCTACCGGGTGGCAGCGTAAGTGACATCATTTTTCCTTCTTCGTTCCGGGGGTTTTGGGTTATCTTCGAAAAACTAAGACCTGCTTTGGGATGAACAATTTCACTCTTAAACCCTGAACAAGACCTCCATCCCAAGACTTACATCTAACTACCAAGAACGTAACTGACATTAACTAATCACCCACCAAAGATAACCAACCGCCTCAACTGTCAAAGAAACCTGTTAGACTTCAGCATTGTCATTTTGTTCGAGGGTTAAGAAGATGGGTTTAATTTATAGTCGTTAACTCATTCGTCCGTAGTCGTTGGATCAAAAAAAAAACTTATAGCCCAAGAGTTGGCCAATAAAACGCTGGAAAATTAGCATATCTAAATATGGGCCTTCATGTGCTACATGAATTGGACCTTGGTCCGGTGATTCTTTCCAGCCAAGTAGCATCAGCGACGTCATTTTTCTTTTCCGTTCCGGTGATTTGGGTTATGTTCGAAAAACCAAAGCCAGTTCAAAATTTTTTGTTGAAGAAGAGTTTCACTAATCACTCTTAAACCCTCAACAATACTTCTGTCACACAAGTACTATAATTCATGTAAAAGAACTTACATCCAAATGTGTAACTGACATGAACTAAATAACTAACCTGAACTTACTTTTTTTTTTAATATAATGGAAAATCAACTCTCGCAAAATTCAACGGTACTCAATTCCTGTCTGTCCCGTCTGATGAGATCCTAGACGATCAAAGAGAGCTCTCAAAGTATATAAAATTTTGGACAGGTCTTGGCTGTAACTACTGCCAGATGATCCGCACACTGATTTCTCTCTCAGTATACGTGTTAGATTCTCACTTCTCAATTGCGTTGGAGCAATTATTGTATATCTACCAGTAAAAAGTTATTTAAATCAATCTCGATAATAGGAGTTGGTCGGGTCGGCCATTCTGGGCCCGGACCCAGTCAAGACGACTTGCGGGCCGATCGGTCCATTAGTTGAAGATCA